>JAHHUM010001839.1:0-285436 GCA_036173005.1 Crenichthys baileyi | reverse complement strand
TGTCGCTACATGCATGCTCAGTATGAGGGATTGCTGCAAGGTCAATGGCAAAATGCAAGTGACTGTCCACTGTTGCTACATGCTTATCCATGAGTCAGTGCTGCAAGTCAATGGCTCGATGCAATTTGTTGGGTTATATAGAAAACATTTTCACCTATGTGAATAATACACTGAATTTGACTGCATTGTTTGTTAATTAGCATTAATTGAAATGTATGTGGAATTTGTATGATTCGATTGAATTCACTTTTTTTCGTAATTTGCCTTTAGACTGCAAGTTTTGTGAATTGGCGCAATTGGATCAGCACAGATTATAAATCCGTTCCGGTCTGGGACCTTGGAATCCCTCTGAATGAGTTGGAGAGTGTTGGTGGGGAGAGGAATGCCTCCTGGACCAGTTGTCCCTGCAGCTCGATTTTGAATAATCAGAAGCAAATGGGTGGATGGAAGAATTGATGGATGGGGGTTGCCAGCCAGCACTTAATGATATCTCCAATTAATCTTCCAATATGTCATACCTTGGCATAATCATTTTCACTTCTGTAAAATTAAATAAATTAATTACCCCATTATACCCCTTAAACTGTTTTACATGTTTTGCATTACAATGAAAATGCCAGTTACTTGGTGGTGGTATGCATATGTAGTCAACCCCCCCTTGAATAAATAATATTTTATCCTCTGTAAGCTGTTCCTTTATTTGAAAGGCTGACACTGGAATATTAGTTTCTGACAGGGAGAAATACTGGGGGCTCCTCTGTCTTGTACCACGTTAACACAAACATCACACACATACTTGTGCTCTGTCAGAGTATTATCGGACTTTTCCACCACCCTCCTCTTCCTCTCCTCTCCCTCTCCCTCTCCTCTCCTCTCTCCCATCTGAAAGGCTCACTGTATCACTCTTAGTGACGTAGGTTTAGGTGTTGTGTCAACACCACAGCAATGCTGAGCTGACATTAACTAACAAGGGGTGCTTAGTAAGCTGGAAGCACTAAACTGTTGCATTGGTTTGGAATGATATACTTTTTCCGTAAGACTGGTACTTTGATAAGACTTAAAATTAATATATTAAGCATATTTACTCCAAATTAAAAGCATGTTTTCAACCTTTCTTGTTTTTCACTCAGTAAGTGTGCCAAAATAAAACAGCAGTCTAACCTGTTATGTAATAATACACAGTTTGGATAAATTAGTATTTTTTGAGACAGTTTTAATTATATTTTACTCGTGTCAAAACCGTTATTTGTTACTTTCTATGTCTATAATGACTCTATAGATACAAAGTGGACATCAACAATGTTTACATTTTCTGTTGTATATTACCTGCAATATTTTGGTACATTTTTTTTTTTAAGTTGTGAATCAGGTGCATGATCACCTGTGATTAAGGTTCCATCGTGTCTAAACATAACTGAGCCTGTCTGGGCATAAACAGACATTCTATGATAATTTAATTGCAATGCCTTCAGCTTCTTTAGTGTTGTTGTTTGCCTCTTTTGCTGCTCTACCTTTACTAGAGTTACAAGCTGATATGGGTTGGGTGTCATCAATTAGTTGGGTGGTCTGCCAGGCTAGAGCCTGCAGTCAGTGCATAATACACATGCTACTCATAGCTTAGCTTAGGACACCCTAACCCCTAACAGCTAGTGTCACCTCCTTTGGATGTATAACTATTAAGATTCGTATGGTAACCATCTACTCCATCATCTTCTCCCATGATGGAAACAGTGTTTGACCTATTCTTGTTTCTCCTAAAATCTACAATCATCTCCTTTGTTTTATTTATGTTCAATATGAGATGATTGTTTCTACACCATGCTACAAAGCACTCCACCAGCTCCCTGTACTCAGCTTCTTGTCCATCTCTGATCCACCCCATGACTGCAGAATCATCAGATTATTTCTGCAGATGACAGGAGTGTGTCTTGTACTGGAAGTCTGAGGTGTACAGAGTGAAGAGGAATGGTGAGAGTACAGTCCCCTGAGGTGCTCCTGTGCTGCTGACTACCTGGTTAGACACACAACCCTTCAGTCTCACAAACTGTGGTCTGTTTGTCAGGTAGTCTTTGATCCAGGAGATTGTTGAGGCCTCCTCCTGAGTCTTCTGGAGCTTCTGATAAAGCAAATCAGGTTGAAAGGTGTTAAATGCACTGGAGAAATCAAAGAACATGATCCTCACAGTGCTGCTGGCTTTGTCCAGATGACTGTGGGTTTGTTAAATCAGGTGTATGATGGCATCTTCAACTCCAACTTCACAGCGATAAGTAAACTGAAGGAGGTCCTGATAGTTTATTGTTGGCTTACTCAGGTGGGCCAACAGGAGTCTCTCTAGGACCTTCATGATGTGGGATGTCAGGGCAACAGGTCTATAGTCATTGAGGACTGATGGGTGAGTTTTCTTTGGTACTGGAACAAGACAGGAGGTCCTCCACAATACTGATACCTTCTTCTGGGCAAGGCTAAGGTTGAAGAGGTGCTGCAGAATCCCACAGAGCTGCTCTACACAGGCCTACAGGACTCTAGGGCTGACACATTCTGGACCTGCAGCCTTATTCCAGTCCAGTCTCTCCAGTTGTCTCTTCACCTGACCTCTTGAGACACACAGGTGGAAGGGGAGGCGAAAGGAGCATCAGTATCTTCTGATTTGGTTGAAGGCAAACATGGCTGAGGTGGAAGCTAAAACATTAGTTGTGACAGGAAAGTTGTGGGTCAAAGGAGGGTGGGATGTCTGGTTGGCTGTGAGCAGGAGAGAAGGATGCTGAGCTTGTTTCTGAACTAAATCTGTGGAATAATGTTTTCAGTTCACTGGGCCTGTCCAGACCTCCATCAGTCCGATCTTCTTTCTGCTTGAAGCCTGTGATCTTCTTCATCCCTGACCACACATCTCTGATTTTGTATTGCTGGAGCTTGCTCTCCAACTTCTTCTTGTACACCTCCGTGCTGTCTCTTATCTTGACTTGAAGTTGCTTCTGTATACTCCTCAATAAATCCCTGTCTCCCTCTCTGAAAGCTCTATTTTCTCATTAAGCAGGTCCTTCAGGTCACTGGTGATCCAGGGTTTGTTATTGGGGAAGCATCTCACTGTTCTGGTGGGGATGGGTAAAATAATCAGAAATTGCCACAAACGCATTGGGGTTTTGTGTCTGTAGCTTAGCAGCAACTGAGCTGATGGCATCACATGCAGTGTCGGCAACAGCGGTTTTTCTGTTCCACATCAGTTCAGCAATTAATAAAAAGCTATCACGACCAGAGACAGAGAACCCAAATTCAGCCAAACACAAAGTGATAAGTAAAAAGGTTTATTCAGAAACTCAGGATCAGAAAGCAGAAGAACAGCAGTCAGCTTCCAGGAACCACTGAGAACAGAGAGACTAGTTAGTGGCTGAATAAAACTCAGGATCTGCAAGGAGTTAGATAAAGCCACTAACCTTCTCAGTCTGGTGATGAGGCACAGAATCCGGAGGAGGAAGAGATCCAGACAGTTAATGAGGAAGCGTCCAACAGACTGAAGTCGGATTGCCGACTGATCCAAATCCTCCGGGGAACCAGCTGACGCTGTGACAGGAACACAGAGAGCTGTGATTGTCCTCTTGACAATAAAATCCAGGCAGACTAGAGAGCCAGGCGAACTCAGGCTGAAATAAACCAGTGGCTAGGCTGAGACGTAAATCCAGGGACAGAAACAGGGTCGAATTCCAGGGCTAGAGGCGTCAGACAAGGGCAGGCAGAGACATAAACCAGAGGCAGAAAACAGAGTCGAAATCCAAAATCCAATCCGTCAGACAAGGAGCAAGCAAGAGGGAATAATCCGTAAGGCAAGGCAAGGTCATGGAACGAGATCAGTCAGGAAGGAACGTTGGATAACTACTGACAAATGTTTTCGAAAATCTGGCACCGTCTGCCGGTCAGAGGGCTGTATATAACTGCAGCTCCACAGGTGTGTGGCATGACGGTGATTGCGCAGCAGCGCAGCAGCAGACAGGTGAAGCAGATGAGTTAATTGCAAGAGTGAGAGCAGAGCAGGCAGACGGGCCAGAATCATAACAGTACCCCCTCCTCAAGGTCCGGGTCCGGACGGACCCCGAGGCTGATCAGGATGGAGGCGATGGAACTCCCGGATGAGGGATTTGTCCACTATAAATCGTGCAGGAATCCAGGACCTCTCCTCAGGACCATAGCCCTCCCAGTCACCCAGGTAACTTATGCCACGTCCCTGCCGTCTGGACCGGATGATGCGCCGGACACGTGTAAGACTGGGCCATCAGCAAGAAGCCGGGCGGGTGGAGGGGGCCCGGAGGTGGGCCCGAGACGGGACACCACATAGGGCTTGATCCGGGACACGTGGAAGGTAGGGTGAACTCTCATGGCACGAGGCAGACGTAAACGAACAGCCACAAGATTGATGATCTTGGATATGGGAAAGGGTCCCCAAAAAACGAAGGTGCCAGCTTACGGGACGTCAACCAGAAGCGGGAGGTCCTTGGTGGATAGCCAAACCTTCTGTCCCACCTGGTAGCTTGGAGCAGGGATTCTCCGACGATTTGCTGTGCGTGCCTGCACCTCCGACATTCTGATCATAGACCTTCTTGCCTTCCTCCAGATGCGCTGACATCTTAGGGCCGCGGCCTGAGCAGAAGGAACCTCAGCCTCTTTCTTCTGGACTGTGAACAAGGGTGGCTGAAAACCAATCACAACTTGGAAAGGGGATAACCCCGTGGCACTAGCCGGGAGGGTGTTGACAGCATATTCAACCCAGGGTAAATTTTGAGACCATTTGGTTGCGTCTGACTCACATAGTGCGCGAAGTTTGGTCTCCACCTCCTGGTTGGCCCTCTCAGTCTGTCCATCCGACTGTGGGTGAAATCCTGAGGACAAACTAACAGTAATCCCCAGCAAAGGAACAAAACCCCTTTCCAAAAACGTGACACAAATTGGGGCCCTCTGTCTGAGACAATGTCTGTGGGTATGCCGTTAAGGCAAAAAAACCTCACGTGCCAGAATGTCCCCAATTTCCTTGGCTGAGGGCAACTTCTTGAGAGGGACTAGGTGAACCATCTTAGAAAAATCTGTCGATGATAGTTAACAGAACTGTGAAGCCATTAGAAACTGGCAAACCTGTGACGAAGTCCATGGCTATGTGTGACCAGGGACGAGGAGGAATGGGCAGGGGGATGTAAGAGTCCAGCAGGGAGGGCGATGAGAAGACTTGGCTTGGGAACATTGAGTACAGGCCGTGACGTAATCTGTGACATCTTTGACAAGAGATGGCCACCAAAAATGAGTTCGGACCATCTGCAACGTCCTGCTGATACCAGGATGACAGAACAGACGTGAATTATGGCATGAATTCAGTACCTTGTGGGAGAGGGGGGCTCCGGAACAAAACACCGGTCAGGTGGGCATGAAGTAGGAATAGGGGGGGGTCTTTGGTGGCATTTTCTAAACTCTCCCTCCCAACTCCAACATGGGGACAGAGAGTCTCACTGATTCGGAAGAATAACTCATCCTCCCCAGAGGTCTGTGACTCGGAGGTTTCCTATTCTGGACAGGGCGTCTGGTTGCCCTTTTTTGACTCCAGGTCTGAAAAGACAAAGAGAAGTTGAAAACTTCCAAAAATAAAGCCACCTTGCCTGCCTGGGATTAAGGCGCTTCGCTGATCTCAGGTACTCCAGGTTCCTTATGATCTGTCCATAAAAGAAACGGTCTCCTTAGCCCCCTCTAGCCAATGCCTCCACTCCTCGAGAGCCAACTTGACTGCCAACAGTTCTCGGTCCCCCACATCATAATTGCGCTCTGCTTGGGGGCAAAGTCCTAGAAAAAGGCACATGGGTGAATACGGGTCATCAGAATTTCTTTGGCTTAGGACAGCTCCAACCCTGGGGTTTGAGGCATCAACCTCCACAATGAACTGTTTTTTCGGGGTTAGGGGACCGTAGAACAAGGAGTAGACGTAAATAATCCTTTGAGCTTGACAAAAGCTCTTTCTGCTGTCTCATTCCAAACAAACCTTGTTTTAGATGATGTGAGAGCATTAAGAGGGGCTGCTACGAGGCTAAATTTCCTGATGAACCGTCTGTAAAAATGAGCAAACCCAGAAAACCCTTTGAAGCTGTTTGCGGTCGGTAGGAGAAGGCCATTCCAAGACTGCCCTTGACTTTGGAGGGTTCCACTATGACTTGGTCTGGAGAAATGATTGAATCCAAGGAATGAGGTGGTAGTGGTATGAAACTCACACTTTCAGCTTTGACAAACAGATGATTTTGAAGAAGACGGAGGAGGACAGCCCGGACATGATTTTGTGGGGTTTCCAGATCCTGGGAATAAATCAGAATGTCATCAAGGTTCAAAAAACAAAATTTTTCCACCCCTGTCCCTCAGGACATCATTCCCCAATGCCTGAAAAATTGCAGGGCATGGTTAAACCAAAAGGCATTACACAGTAATCGTAGTGACCCAGTGGGAGTGTTAAATGCCGTCTTCCATTCATCCCCCTCCTTGATACGAACAAGGTGGTAGGTTTTCTCAAATCCAACTTAGAGAAGATCTTGGCGCCTGAATCTGGTCGAAAGCAGTGTTCAAAAGTGGTAGAGGGTATCGGTTCTTGACGGTGATGTCGTTTAAACCCCTGTGTTCGATACATGGTCTCAAAGGGAACCATCCTTCTTTCCCACAAGAAGAAGCCCCCCCACCTGCTGGGAAGAAGAAGGTCTGATAAACACCAGCTTTTAGTGACTCATCAATATACATTCCTCATGGCTTGGTTCTCTGGTCTGACAATGAATACAATCGACCCCTTAGGGGGAGAAGTGCCTGGTAGGGCTCAGTGCCACAGTCATAGGGTCTATGAGGTGGGAAGTGCCATAGCCCTGGACCTGTTGAAAACCTCCTTAAGTGCATGATATTCGGGTGGTACCTTAAAACAGATCAGGATATGTCTCCTCAATGTCATTCTCCGGAAAAAAATTGTAGAGGCAGAAGACAAGGCAAGTGGCCGAGCAGGACTTAGCCCAGCCAAAATCTCTTTGGCTTGCCAGTCAATATGGGGATTGTGCTTTTGTAACCAGGAGCTCCTAAAACAATGGGTAGTTTAGAGAGTTGATAATCCTGAATGTGACCTCATCCTGATGATTGCCCCCCAGTGTGAGTTTTATTACCTCCGTCTTGTACTATGAACTGTTGATACTATGACCATCCAAAGCCAGGACATTACGGGTGTCAGACGTGGGAAGGAGCTTGATGTCATGGTCCCTGGCGAACGACTCATCCATAAAACTCCGTGTCCGCCCCTGAGTCAGTGAATACTGACACCTGATGAGAAGTGGAAGACACTTGAATAGTTGCAAGAAATAAGAGCATGAGGAGACAGACAGTTGACTTCGGCTCAGTAGAGTTCTCCTCACCTCTACTGAGCCGAAGTCAACTGTCTGCCTCCTCATGCTCATTCCTGCAACTATTCAAGTGTCTTCCACTTCTCATGCAACATGACCCTGTCCAAAACCACATAAAAACCACAAGTTATTCTTCCTTCCGTCGATCTCGTTCCCCCGCAGAAAAATCTTAGAACGACCCAACTGCATGGCTCCGGGTCACAAACCGTGATCAGAAGGGGTTTTGGAAGACCCTGGGTTCTTAGGTGGGAACAGGACCGTGAGCTGAAGAGGAATTAACCCGTCTATGAAGCCTCTCCCTCCTCCTTTCTGTGAGCCGCAAATCGATGCGGGTTGCAGGTTCTCAATTTTGAAGGGAGGCAGGGTAGTCCCGGGTAGCCAGTTCATCCTTAATTTCTCATTTTTCAGAGCCTTGCATGAAAGCATCCATTTTACATGCTCATTCCAAAGACTGTCTGCTGCCAGTAAATGAAAGTCAATGATATAAGATGTAACACTTCTCTCTCCTTTAATGGAGAGTAAACCTCTGGCAGTTTCACGACTAGGAAAAACGGGTCAAAAACCCTGATGAGCTCTTTTGGAAATGCAGAATAAGAAGCACATGTGATCAAACCATTTTGCCACTCAGCAGTGCCCATTGCTTAGCTTTCCAGAGAGCCAGGAAATAACAAACGCCACCTTAGAGCGCTCAGAAGGGGAACGAAAAAGCTGAAGCTCAAAATGAATTTTCCACTGAGTAAGAAAAGCACGGCACTGGTCAGGATCTACCCTAAACAGTTCAGGAGGCGTGAGTCTAGGTTCTCTTACCACAGCGGAAAGATCAGGAACTCTGGGAAACAGGCTGTGAGGACGCTGGCGTGGAAGCAGGAGTCATGGATCGCAGCATAGAAATCACTTCCCCAAAGCCGGATTAAGACGGGCATAGAGTGATCAACATTAGTGCGCCACTGCTGTGGGGGGATGGGTCCATCTTTTGGCCAGATTTTACTATCACGACCAAAGACAGAGAACCAAATTCAGCCAAACACAAAGTGATAAGTAAAAAGGTTTATTCAGAAACTCAGGATCAGAAGCAGAAAGAACAGCAGTCAGCTTCCAGGAACCACTGAGAACAGAGAGACTAGTTAGTGGGTAATAAAAACTCAGGATCTGCAAGGAGTTAGATAAAGCCACTAACCTTCTCAGTCTGGTGATGAGGCACAGAATCGGGGGAAAGGGAAGAGATCCAGACATTAATGAGAGGAAGCGTCCAACAGACTGAAGTCGGATTGCCGGACTGATCCAAATCCTCCGGGGAACCAGCGAACGCTGTGACAGGAACACAGAGAGCTGTGTTGTCCTCTTGACAATAAATCCAGGCAGACTAGAGAGCCAGGCGAACTCAGGCTGAAAAAACCCAGTGGCTAGGCTGAGACGTAAATCCAGGGACAGAAACAGGGTCGAATTCCAGGGCTAGAGGCGTCAGACAAGGGGCAGGAGAGACATAAAACCGGGGCGAAAACAGAGTCGAATAAAAAATCCAATCCGTCAGACAAGGAGCAAGCAAGAGGGAAAATAATCCGTAAGGCAAGGCAAGGTCATGGAACGAGATCAGTCAGGAAGGAACGCTGGATAACTACTCACAAATGTTTTCAAAATTGGCACCGTCTGCCGGTCAGAGGGCTGTATATATGCAGCTCCACAGGTGTGTGGCATGACGGTGATTGCGCAGCAGCAGACAGGTGAAGCAGATGAGTTAATTGCAAGAGTGAGAGCAGAGCAGGCAGACGGGCCAGAATCATAACAAAAGCTTACTTTTATTTCATCTTTTTTCTAACACAGAACCAAATATTTAACATTATAAGAGCACCTTCATGAATGTTGCATTGTGGTGTTTCAAAAGCTTCACGATAATTTGACTTGGTTTTAATTGTTTGTTAGTAGTTTAAGTGAAGGATGAAGAATAACAGTTTCTAACTGATGAAGA
Source organism: Crenichthys baileyi (assembly GCA_036173005.1). Lineage (NCBI taxonomy): Eukaryota > Metazoa > Chordata > Actinopteri > Cyprinodontiformes > Goodeidae > Crenichthys > Crenichthys baileyi. The sequence continues at coordinate 276,079 of JAHHUM010001839.1, read as the reverse complement.
AAACATTTGGCTGAAGCAGATAATGACACATTTTTGTGACTTTTTTACATTTTTACTCTCTCTCTCCCACATTTGAGGCTCCATTGTCATAATTTCTTACATTTCTGAAAAGAAAACTGCTATAAAATGTATTTTCTTAGATTTTAATGGAATGGTAACCCCCTAAAAGCGTCGCACATACTCAATTTTTTCACACTATAATGTTGCCGCGTACTTAAGAACGTACTTAAAAACGGTTTCGTGTGTCCTGGGTGTCTGGAGAGATTATGTGACGGCCGTTTCTGACTGGCAATGCATTCGGAAAACGAAACAATGACTCCGAGAGGCTGCCACAGGTCCTGATTGTTTTTTTCTTTTGTTATTTCAAAGATGTTCACACGTGTCCGTGAGGCGGACACCCTGTCTACTTTTAAGGCTAGGCTTAAAACTTTCCTTTTTGATAAAGCTTATAGTTAGAGTGGCTTAGTTTATCAGGGAGGGAGCCTTCCCCCCTCCCTGTTGGATGGAGTAAGGGGGAGTCAGGTTTAGCCTAAACCGGCTCAGTTATGGTTGAGGTGCAAACACACCCTCCATTTCTGCTACCTGTATGACCCCTTCTCTTTTCCAATGGTTATAATCAGTCTGACAGAGAGAGGTATCCCAATCGTTGTGGTTTTTAGTATAACTATGGCAATCAGTGGGCTCTAGATGGATAAACTTTATCAGTTTATGATTTTACTTAGTGCCCCTACACGTGGCCCATTCTGGGGTGGCCGGGCTCTGGCACTCAGTGGTTTGGTATGGCCTCCCCGGTGGCCCCGAGCCGTTCCGGACCCTTTGTGGGGTGCCTTGAGACGACATTGTTGTAAATAAGCGCCGTTTAACGAACTAATCTGAACTGAAACTATCTGTGTAGTTATGCTGCTATAGGCTTAGACTGCTGGAGGACATAATGACAACTTTCACCCTCTTCGCTACATTCTCACACTACTCTCCAACTTTGCATTATTTTCTGTTATTTTAGTTTTTAACTTCTTGTTCTCTCTCTTTTTTCTTCCTAGAAGCTACACCTGGCCTGACTCTGTGTCTATCTATAACACCTTTCTGGAGAGGGGCATCCTCCAAGCTTCTGCTGGCAACAACTTAATGCTCACCTTCTACAGATGATCCACATGGCCCTGTCTTTTAGTGTTTAACCCTTTCTCTCTCCTAGACATGGCGATTGACTGAGCGTTTACTGTGACTAACTATATGTGCTCTCTTTCAGACTCTATCCTTGAAAACTGGCTCAGAGTTTATCTGTTCTTTCTTTCTAGGTGAAACGACTAAGGAGCTACATCCATTAACATTTACTTGTCCTTCCCATAGAAAGTACTCCTGGATCAGTGCTTCTTTGTTCTCTTTGTGTCTCTGCTCTGTTCTCTCAAACCCCCAGTCGGTCGTGGCAGATGGCCGCTCACACTGAGCCTGGTTCTGCTGGAGGTTTCTTCCTGTTAAAAGGGAGTTTTTCCTCTCCACTGTCGCTACATGCATGCTCAGTATGAGGGATTGCTGCAAAGTCAACGCCAGTGACTGTCCACTGTCTCTAGATTCTCATCCAGGAGGAGTGACTGCTACAAATCTCTGACTCGATGCAATCTGCTGGGTTTCCTTCGATAGAAAAACTTTTTATCCAATTTGAACAACTAACTGAATCTGACTGCACTGTTCAGTGGTTAGGATTAATTGGAATGTATGTACCTGACTTTTGTGAAGTGCCTTGAGGCAACATGTGTTGTGAATTGGCGCTATATAAAGAAACTGAATTGAATTGAATTGAATTGAATTGAATTGAATTGAATTGAATTGAATTGAATTGAATTGAACAGAGAAGGTCATTGCTGTTCTTTTCATCTGCCTGCATTTTTTCCACATAGCGACCTGCCATCAGTGCGCAATGTGCGGTGCTGTTGCAAATGGCAGCTGCCTTTGGGACACGCATGGATGACAGACTAATAATGAAGTATTTGCAGTTTTGGTGAGTTAATAACACTGCAGGTGTTATACAAACACATTGGCATTCTCTCTTCCCAGAATTTGTTTGATTTGCGCTGAAACGTACGGTATTGCACGTTCATTGAGGCAATCTTGTTAACTGGACAGGGGTGTTTTTTTGCGCTTCCGATTTTATTGTGCACGTAAGTATATATATCACACTGCGCGTGTTTTTCCGGATGCTGTCAGGTTTCAAGAGGCACAAACATTTTGTTTGTGCCTGTCTATCTCTAAAAAGCGAGAGCGCCAGAGAGAGAGAGATAGAAAGATCCATCACAGCCTCTAAGCACAATCAGGTCCAGCCCACGTGAATATCTGTTGGGACCAGATCACGGCCGGCCAGGGCTGTAAAGTGGGGGGGCCAATGGCCCCCTGCCCCCCCCTATTCCGGCGCCACTGACTCATTGTCAGGTAGGGTAGAGCGGGCAGTTATTATATGGAACAAAATAGAAATAAATCTGATTGTTTTTAATTAAAATGTGAAGTCTGTCATTTTAATGCATCTTTTGAACAGACATGAACTCCTAAATGTCTTTCGTGAGATTCAACTACTGTTCTGAAAACATCTGGAGCATCAGCCACAGAGGTCCAGGGGACAGGTCTAACAAAGCACCTGGGTACCACTGTATTTCGGAGCTAGTCTACATGCACCGCCATTCAGTGTCTGCCTGTAGAGGCGTGTGCGAGCTGCATAGAGAAAACTAACTTAATATATATTTACCTCATTTTGATTTTCGCTCTTTTTACAAGGGATTGTTGTCGATCAATAGTGAGAAATCGGTGTCTGTCTGCTTTTTTGAGAGTACAACCAATCTCACCAGCAACTGAATAAAAGGACAGCAAACAGTGAATGCTTGGTGGGGAAAGCGGGTTGGGTGATACCAAGTTTTTGGGAGGAGGAGGGGGGTTACATTACCAGATGATGATGCTATTTTGCTGGCAAATGAAAATAAAAGAAAATTAACAAGTTATTTATGCATTATTTATTTGTAAATCTGAGTGATGCTATTATATTGGGGAGGTCATAGTGACTTGATCAGATTTTCGGAGGGGCCATAACTCCCCTAACACCCCCCGCAAATAATGCCCTTGTAGACTACAACATCTATTGTTCACCCTCTTTAAATCTCTGTCTGCTCGTATGGTCAGAAAGCCTGGCAGAGAGACGCTGGAGTCAGGGATATGATCCTGCAGCCATGTCTCAGTGAAACACAGAATACTGCATTCCCAATAATCTGGCTGGGTCCTTTGTGGGGCCTGGAGTTCATCCAACTTGTTTCCCAACAATCTCACATTGCCCATCAGAATCAATTGAAGAGATGGTTTGAACTTCCTCCTTCTCTCTATTCTCTTTGCTCCTGCAGTGCATCCATGGCGCCTCCTTTTCAACTCATCAGGGACTTGGGGTTGTAATTGACATATTATTTGAGCTTTTGAGAAATTGATCAGCTGCTCCCGCCTTTGAAAAAAACAACCCTGTTGACATCACAGCAAATCTCCAAAAGTAAAAATGTATCATCAAAAATCTTTCCAGCAGCACAGCATCCGACACCAGAGAGGACAGTCGTCCAAAAAATATAAATTTTATCCACCACAATTACTTTAAATCATCAGTTGTCAGATTGGGTGCGAGACATTGTTCTAATGGCTATCAATCATCCTCCGGTAAATGGCATAATTCTGTACCTCAAAATATTTGGTACAGAATAATTAACAACTGCAAATGTACAAAATAGTGAAGGTTCAAAATAACCATTAGCTTACTGTAGACTACTATGTAGACAACCATCTGATACAAATGTAAAGACTGTTTCAAGGTTTCTAAAATATTAGTCGCATGAATCGCAACATTTTTTTACACTTAAGTTGTTTTAAGATGGCAAAGGTTAACTTTTGCCCTGTCTTTGCTCTGACTAGCTGTTAGTGATGTGTATACAGTATGGGTTTCCACAGCAGAATTCTGCAAAAAAAAAAAATAACATTCAGGAATTTCATTAATAATAGTGAAGATAAAGTTATTTGCTTTAAGCCTATTAGATCAATAAGGATCATTTGAAGCTCACAGTGTTCTCTCCGTTTATGTATGTGAGTTTAACCTTTCTCCAGAGGGTTTGTTACAAAGTGCTGCTGACAGACAAAACTGTCTAATGAGCTGCGGTCAGAAGCCATCGACCCATTTACATAGATGATTATTTAATTATGTTGAAATCAATGTGTCTAATGAGCCACAGTGAGATAGAATAGAAGGTCAGATGTCACAGATCAGTTGCATTGAAGTAAACAATAAGAAGGAGACAAAGGCCACGGGCCACTTGGTATTTTGACAGCTGTATTGAGTTTGATCAGTTCTAGTTATTATAGCCTGAATTCTTCTTATGACATCAATAAAAAAGTTTTTGGAAACATTAGTCTCAGTAAGACAAACATCGTAAATGACAGGTAGGTTGAATGAGTCCCAGGGATTAAACAATACTTCACAACAAGGGGAGACAGAAAATCAATTACTAAGGAGGGAATTAGTGTGAATAATAAATCACTTTTCTTACAAGATCCCTGTGCAAGAATTTATCATAGATAATGAGTATTTTCTCAGGAAATAATATAGCTTTAGATTATTATTTGAGTATCATTAATAAATGGAGTTTGTTAACTTGATTATTGTAAAGAGAAAAAATTTAGAAGACATATTTATAACGTTATGCTTTTTGTGATCATATTTGTAGTACCTTATTCCTTAACTGACAATATTAGTGGAGAGGAGTAGAGGCGTTGCTTAAAACAAAGCAATATCTGTTGTCTGCATGTGACATTGTCTAATATGATAAATGAGGTAATATTATAAGCCCCTGGGGATGAAGATGTATGCTTTAAGCTTGACAGCCTGTTGTATTTTTTGAGACTCCAGTTTTGAAGTCAGAAAGGACGTAGGAAGTAACTGTTGGGGTTAGGCCGGCTTACAACTCTTAGTAACAAAAATCACTAAAGACTTCTCTTCTGATTTTCAATCATTTGTTTTTCAGACAAGATACAGATGATTTATAACCACTGTGAATACTGTTCTCTCAAAACCCCAGTCGGTCGTGGCAGATGGCCGCTTACACTGAGCCTGGTTCTGCTGGAGGTTTCTTCCTGTTAAAAGGGAGTTTTTCCTCTCCACTGTCGCTACATGCATGCTCAGTATGAGGGATTGCTGCAAAGTCAACGCCAGTGACTGTCCACTGTCTCTACATGCTCATCTGGGAGGAGTGAATGCTGCAAGTCACTGACTGGATGCAATCTGCTGGGTTTCCTTAGATAGAAAAACTTTTTATCCAATTTGAATAAATAACTGAATCTGACAGCACTGTTCAATGATTCGGATTAATTGGAATGTATGTACCTGACTTTGTGAAGTGCCTTGAGACGACATGTGTTGTGAATTGGCGCTATATAAATAAAACTGAATTGAAAAATAAATTGAATTGAATCAAGGAACAACGCTAAAGTTGGCATCTTAAGTTTGAATCGCATAAGGCAAGAAATCAGTACTGCTCCCAATACTTGGAATCAACTACAAACTGATCTTCAGCTTGAAGCTCTGGTGACACAAAATGACTTTAAAGCTCTGTTGAAATCATTGCAGTCCACCACATTTGTGTCCAAATCTTCTATATGACCAACGTTTAAAAAGTAAATTGTATTTCTTCATTATTTTTAGTAATGTAACTATGCTGCTGCCTTCTTGCTCAGGTCTCATTTGTAAAAGAGATATTTTCATCCCAATGGGATTAACCCGGTTGAATATAGGCAAAAAATAAATAAATAAATAAATCTGCTTTGCAGCCTTCTAGCTAAAGGGCTATTCCACAATTTTTTAATCACTCAGGACTCAATTTAATCATCTTTAGTTATAATTTGGAAACACAGGGCTTGGTCAAACATGAACTAGGTCACTTAAACTGTTGTAGATGTATTTATTTAAATTATTTAAAGGGATATTCTTCAATCATTTTTGACATGGACAACACATTAGAATAAAAAGTATGAAAACAGCATCATATGAAAACCTGGACTGGATTTTTCTGTACTGATTATAGATGCTTTAAAAAACAGTTTGTGATTTGGGGAAAACCCCCCAAAAAACAGTCTCAGTTTTGTTAAAGAGTAACTAAACCCCAAATCAAGTTTTTTTGCAGATAAACTATATAAACTGGGCCTTAAGGGTGCTATCTTTATGTTACTGTGCTAGTTTTTAAATTTCATGTAAACTTGTTTAATTCTGCAATATTTGTCCTACAACCGTCTTAATGCTGCCCTCTTTGGGTTGAACGGTGGTTACTGCATTTGAATTTTCCTATTAGTTCAAACCTTACAGCTTGTTACATGTCTACGCCCCCACATTCAGATATGAAACCATCTCGCTCAGACACACACCCCTGTAACGAGTTGGGAATTGGAACTGCTCCTGCATTGCCTCAGCAGCGCAGGCTTTGGACATCAGAGAGTCAGCATCTTAAGCCAGCGGCTCAAACTGATAAGGCTCAGGCCTGTTGGGCTCCATAAAGCCTCTCCAATGACGAGGGGGGTGAAAAATCCTCCACCTCAAAAGTTCTATCCATGGCAAAACTACCAGCTTTGCTCTGCTCACTCTCCATGTTACCACTTTCCCTCATCCTCCTGACCATACCCCTGCTTAACCCCCTTCACTCATCCACACACTTGGCGCTGCCCACTTTGTTGGCATTTTTCAAAATTTGTCTGGAGGCGGAATTATTCTTTTACTTGGGCTTTAGTTCCAAGTATGCTGAAATCTTGTTCGTTACAACCCCGCTATACTGCTTAGAATAACAATAAATAACACAATCTGCAATCCAGATAAAAGGCCAAATCCCATATTTTTGTGGTGCCCCTACGCCCTCTAACTAATTGTAGGAATTTTAAATAACTCAAAATGAAGATGTCTACACTTTTACAAGAGAATGTTGCTGAATTTGTCTTTTTTTCCAGCCAAACAGCATCCATGTTACTACACTAAAGTTCCACTGGCTAAGGGGGCCGCCTTAATTTCCCATACAGGAAAAGGTAGTACTATACTCAATAGTAGTAGTAGCAAGGGGTGACATGCTGCTGCTGCTGAAAGAATTACAAGCATGGTATCATCCCACGATTAAATTAAAATACTTTTTTTCTGAAATAGTTGCAGCTGCAATTTCGAAATACCTACAGTTAGTTATTATAAAACAACCTAAATGAAGACAATACTATGATCAAATTTCACATGTCAATAAATTAATCAATAACCTGTGTTACACGTAGGCACTGGACATTTATCGGTATCAAGATAATTTACAGTTTCACATCTGCAACAAGTCCCAGAGATGGACTCAGCAGCCAGGTTATGTTCATAGCATTGTTCAAGGAACCAGGCAGGAAAAACAGAACGCTACAGCATTAGTTGGAACCCTACAGCAAAATTTCCTTCTTCACAGAGCTTTGGTTTTCTATCCTCAAAAAAATGTTCTTGTGTGGATGCTTGGATTTATATTTGCCATGCATGTGTATATCATTTGTTTTACAAATGAAATCTCTACTGCGCTGAACCTGTGCTGCTGCAGGTGTTCCCTCTGCAGTACTGGGAAACCAGCCACTGACAGATTTTGTCTTATGCACAACAGATACAACATTTTGTTATACTATCAAATAGAAAGTGATATGCCTGTGTCTGAGAAGCTGAAGTATAATACTATTAAAGCATCTCATATTTGTTGTAGTATAGACTCCATCAGACCTCTGTAACATCTGGCAGCAGTCAGTTGCCCATCATTTCTCTCTGTAATTGATCAGAGGCCATGATTGAAAGTAATCCTACCAGTGCTTTAGTACTGATAGATACTAAGGCACTGAGATCAGGTTTTGGAGGTAACAGGTGCAGAAAGAAAACTCAGACATCCCTCACCCCAGGGACATTCTCCAGTTTATTCTGAAAAACCCAACAGCCTTTCCAGGCCAGAGGAAGATCAGTTTAGCTTCTTGTGCCTGGGATCATGTTCTTTCGGTCACATTCATACAGTTAAGTCCAAAAGTATTAATACCCCCAGTAGATTTAGATTTAAAATTATCGTCATTTAACCAAAAAGTTAGTTTAGTTAGTTAGAAAAAGGGCAATAATCTCTCAGAGTACCAATATAGAAAAAAATTGATGAATATTTTTCTGTTTATAGTTTATGATCAAAAGCAAACCAAGAAAAGTAAAAGTTTATTTGTACAGCATCATTGGTCCACAGAGTAATTCAAAGTGCTTTACAGGAAGAAAAAAAAGGAACAGAGAAAAAAAACAGCAGATACATCAAGAAGAAGGACGAAGCATCACTTAAAAGCATAAAAACATGAGACATACACTACCGGTCAAAAGTTTTAGAACGCCTTTCTTTACGTTTATGACTATTTACATTGTACGTAGATTTCTACTGAAGGCATCAAAACTGTGAATGAACACATATGGATTTATGTAGCAAACAAAAAATTGTTAAATAACTTTAAATATGTTTTATATTTTAGATTCCTTAAAATAGCCACCCTTTGACTGAAATATTAATATACTTTGTTGCCTTTGGTGAAAATCTATAATTTAAATTGTGATGAAAATAAAGAGACCCATTAAGCGAGAGAGTGTGTCTTTAACCTTTGACCGGCAGTGTAAATGAAAGAAACGTTCAAATGACAACATTTAAGCAAATAAAATGCTGCTACCACACGAGAGAAATGATACAGCAACCTTTAGCCTTTATGGGTAAGCTGAAGAAAACAGCAATGTTATTATTCCAGATTTAGAAGAACCATGAAAGACATTATTACTATAATCTAACCTACTTTAAATAAAAGCATGCACCAGTTATGTCCTGTTTCGACAGGAAACAATTTATTCTGGCAATGTTTTGTGTTAGGCTGATTTATCGGTAGATTATGAGGACATCTAGGTTTTATTGTTTTATTTGTTGTTATTTTTTATTGCATTTTTGGTACTCTTCAAATAAAAGCCCCCAAAACAATAGCTTGTTATTGTTTTCTGCATTCATTGAAATTAATGGAATGAAAAATTCATTGCTGGCATTACAGAACTCAAAGCCTTCTTTTAATTGCCATCTTTTAATTCTTTTAATTTTAATCAGCTTTTTTGCTTATGTACTGTTATTTTGATGATTTATCTTCAGTGATAAGCTCCAAGTCTTGGAGGTTGGAAGGCCTCCTTGCCATCACCCTAATCTTTAGCTCCCTCCACAGATTCTCTATCAGATCTAGTGGGGACTTTGGCTGGGCCATTCTAAAGGGTTAAAATTACTGCCAGTCAGAAGAAATATGTTAGTAAAATAAAAAAGATTTGTACTTGGAGCGACCAGTAAATCAAGAGCTTACATTTTTCAATTTGCTTTTTTTACCAAGGCAGCCCAGAGCAAAACCCATATTCTCCGCCCAAAGCCCCAATCTGTTTATTCATCTCCTACTCTATCCTTCCATCATTCATGTACAAGACACCAATATACTTGAACTCCTTTAATCAAGGCAACGACCATCTAGGTTGTAGGGACTTGGAGGGAGCAATGCATCTTTTACTGGCTGGGAACCACCTTCAGTGGTTCCTGGGCTTCTTTTAACGGGTATCTGGTTCTTAAGTACCCAAAGGGAAGAGCATTTTTCGAGTGTACATTGGACCCGTATAGGGGTGCCGCTTTTTCCCAAATCCTGTTTGTGGTGTTTATGACCAAGATCTCCAGCGGTGGATGTGGGAACAATGTTTATAGAACTTAATTGTCTCATCTTTGTGTTTTGCAGGTATGGTTCTATTATTGTTTACAACTCTTGATCTTTAGCATGAACTGAAGCGGTTCAAGGCTGGTTGTGAAGCAGATTGGATGAGACTCAGCTCCTCTAACTCTCAACCTTAACTCTAATCTCCTGACCTTAAAATTAATTCATGTTCTTACCTTGTAATCTCTGTTTTAACGATATCGTGGACTGCAAACTAATATAGTCTGGTGTGTCCTGCAGGTGTGGAAATGCAATGTCCCAGTTGTTTAACCGTTAAAAGTATTACTGTAGGCGTACTGAACGCCCGTTTGCTGCCTAATGTACACTCTTGGGTAAAAGAAGTTTGCCTTCAAGTGTGGATTTTACATCTGATTTTTACATTGTTTCAATTTTAGTTTAAGTGTACAAAAACACAACAGATTCCAGCATGTCTTCATATAATAAACAAAACTGAAGCCCCAGTGGAATAGCTTTGTGTGAGAAATAATAGGTTTCAGCTAATTTCATGGAGAAAGCCTCTTTAATTCAGGCTCTTTGCACCAAAAGCTTCCCTCCCTCGCCTGCAGCAGCTGGAGCATCACTCCACCTGGGTCTCATTCCTCTTCTGCTTTCTCTTGTGAGCTTTTAGCCCGGGCACAGCGGCAGTTGTTCCTTATGTTCAGCTTGAAGCTATTACTCATCTCCTCAACAATCACTTCACGTTCCCTCTTCCTCTGCTTGACTCTGACTCATCTGTCTTTATGTCGCCCTACTTTGACTCCACTCAGGAAAACAGGACAGTTGTCTGTTCTCAACAGCAATCAGAACCCCATGGTTTATACTGTATAGCCTCCATTGTAGGTGGGTGAACTTTTTGTTTATTTGTTTAATGATACATTTTTACACTTCAGGTTGCTGTTGAACCAGGCAGAGTTGGTGTAGCTTTTCTAAGTGAAGCAAAAAGCAAATCATGGACACAGATATGACTTTTTGTTGACATTCAAGTCTCATTCCACAGTTAAAGAGCTGCTGCTCGAACAATGTCACCTCTGCTTTGAAGAAATAATTGCAGACCTGGAGGAAATGATTATTAATGATAATAACTATCTCTTTATGCTGGGGTTCAAAGAGAAGGATGGTGTTTCAGAAAACTGGAAAAAAATTACCTGACAAGGATGCTTATTGTATAAGTTATTGCAAACTCTGAAGTAGTAGGCAATTAAGTATCACTTTCCAGTGTAAGAAAAACAATAGACAAGATAACACTTAATATCCTTTCATGATGTACCTTTAATGTAGTTGCAATTAAATAGAAAACCTTATTTTCATGGTGTGAACAATGATCTGGTCTCTGCTGATACAAAACATTTACTTTGTAGGGTTCAAATTCAACTTAAACAACATGAAAACGTGGGTGGCAGTGGTGCTGTGATGCTACGGGGATATTTTCTTGGGACCCTTCAGTACCACATGAGCATCATTTAAATGTTACCACCTAAGTATTGCTAGTATTACTTCCAGCAGGATAACAGACCATGTCACAAAGCTCAAATCGTCTTAAACTGCTTTCTTAAACATGACAATGACTTCAAGCGACTCTTGTGGTCTCCACACTCACCAGGTCCGAATGCAACACAGCCTCTTTGGGATGTGGTGGAAACGGCTGTGCAACACATCTGCATAACTCTGTGATGCTGTCAAGTCGGTATAGACCAACATTACGAAGGCATTTTACCACCAGCTTGTTAAATCTATACATGAATAATTAAGGCAGTTCTCAAAGCAAAGGGGATCTGACCCGGTATGAGCAAGATATACTACATAAAGTGGCCAGTGGGACCATTACAGTGTCTTCACTTAGCCTGCTTTAGTTATTTTTGTATTTTCACTTTTTTATTCTACTTTTATACTTAATGTGTTGCAACACATTTATACTATGAATTAAAACATTTATTATGGCTTTCAGATTCTTTTTGTAATTGTATTATCAATGTTTTATTAGCACATCAACCGACCATGCTCTTCAAAGGAGTGTTTGTAAGTGTTTCTTGGTTTATTCTTTGAGGGCTGAATCAAATTTAATAGCTATAGATTGCCTCGACTGTCATGTGGTTAATAATCGTTTAAATGATGCTGTTTCTAATACATTTTGAAGAGAACTCATTTAACTTCACATCTCCGCTACTGACATATATCCTCTTTTCAGAAGGTATCTCTGAAGATAAAAAAAAAACGCTTATGAATTTCTCTGCAGCTCTTGTTTTTCTGAGAGTATTTCTCTAGCTTTAGATGTTTTATGCATCAAACCCCGGAGTCCAGATGAAAGACACCAGGGAAGGCAAGAATCAGTTCATGCTGTACGCTGTTGAAATTTTAGCAGTTGTTGCTGTCTGTTGTCTGATGACATTGGCTCCTTTTGTGATTTCTGTGTATGCCTGCTGGTCTTTGATGGTTTTCAAACAATATCTGAACTTAGTTTGCCTTCAAGCCTCAGGGATCAGAAGCCTCCATCATAGTCTGGAATCTCGTTCTCCTTTACACCCATGGTTTCTTGCATTTTATTGCAGGTTAGATATGTTGGGTGTGAGGGGTGTAACATGTGATTCCCACTAGGTATTTGTGTGGAAGTTCAGGGAGATCAAATTATGTTCTGAACTGTATCCAGACAGAGTCTTTCAGTCGCTTATCCCTTTCTCCCTGTTTCTCTCCTAGACAAAACCTTCAGTATAATAAGTGCATTTTTATCCAGGTGGTTTTGTATGTTTTGAGGCATCTGCTCCATTAGATCAGGTCACACCTTCATCTATGGCTCTGTACAAAGAGTGCATACACACAACCTGGGGTGTATGCCCTTTTCCACATTTTCCTTCTTATTAGAGATCATTGCAAATGTGATGAGGAAAGTGTGTATATTCTGCCCTAAGATAAACACTGGTTCATGATTCCCTTAACAGCAATCCTATCAGAACTCTGCTTAGAGCTGCCACCAGTCTTGGAGTGCAGCATCCTGTATCCATAAAGCTGCTGAACCACACTGGAGTTCCTAACAACATAGGCCTTTTTGAGGAGCCTGACAGACCAATCGGGCCCATGCCAGTCGACCCAGATCCAAGCCTTGCCCACTGTGTGGGTTGAAATTATTGGAATGTCAGCCAGGTTTCTCAAATTCCCAATGTAGCTGAACAGGCCAACAGGAAGCACATAAGCTCAGTGCGCATCATGGGGTGCAGTGAAGACATCATCTTTCACCTTTCAAGTATTTTGTGGTATGTCACTACCAGCTTTGTACTCTAGAAACAGCCAATTGTTCTTTGCGAAATAAATCAGTTTCAAGTTGTACCAAACATGTTCAATTGGATTTAGATCCGGAAGAACATGCTTAGATCCTGCACCATTCCAGTGTAGTTCTGCATCTTTGTTTGGGGTCATTGTCCTGCTGGACGGTAAACCTTCAGCCTAATCCCAAGTATTTTACAGCCTTTAAAAGGTTTTCTGTCAGGAGTGCCATGTATTTTGCTCCATCCGCTGCCACCACCATGTTTTGGGTTATTAGGGGAGTGGTGGCCTAGTGGTTAGAGAGCAGGGCATTTGCGTCCTGGAGAGGCCACAAGTACCCTGGTTCAAATCCCACAGTCTGCCATTTTGGGTCCCTGAGCAAGACTCGGAGTGGACTCGGACTTGGAGTGCTAGTTTTCCAACATAATGCTGGGGCGAAGACACCTCAGGCTGGCTAGGTTTCATGGATTGTGGAGGTGAAATGGAGCCCATGTACACCAGTTTGATGTTGTCTTCTCAGAATTTGAAGCAGGACTAACCACGCTGAAGTCATGCCAGGCCACATCGCACCCATAGCAGTTGTGTCATGGTAATGTGCAGCTAGCAGCTTTGCTATGCTAGGAAATGGATCATGTGCCTAATGCATAGTATGATCCCTGGCATACATGGTAGGATCATCATGGCATTGTCTTGCTTGACATGTAGAGGTTGGGGGAGAAAGTAGCAGAGCCTACTTACCGAATACTGACAGCACATTACGCTTGCTTTCATTCAGAAGGATTCCAGGATTTCATATTGCACTGCATTTATGAATAGTTTACAAATCAATGTCTCATTTAGTTATTTATAGCTATAAATTAACCATTTATCTATTCTTTTCCAATTTTAACAAAATTGTTTCTAATTTAATGACACACAAAACTCGGTTTATTTGGTTTTGTTTGGTCTATTTATTGAATAGTTATTGGTGTTGTTTCTGAATTGTTTATGTATTGATGCAGCTAGAAAGTTATCTTAATATGATGTCTGTTTTGCTGCAATCAGGACCATGTTGAATTTAATTTCAGTTTAATAATCATATAATTAAAACGTTGTTTTGTTACTTTTGCCAGAACTAAAGTAATACTCTTATCTTGTTGATTTTGCTTGTCATGGTCGATCTGATTATTCAGATCAATATTACAAAACTGTCATCCGTTAACAAATAGACAGGTTTTGCCTCCTCCACAAAACATAAAATGGAGATAAGGCAGAGTTAAGCCGAAATGTGCTCTAGATAACTACCTGATATTTTCTTTCTACATGAGCCTGAGGTACCATGACTAATTGCCTGTGTATTATCCTCTTGTCTGTAATCATCATTAATGTGATTAAATGTGGTGCTTTAATTTGAAAGACCTGCATGAAGCCAATCATCACTCCAGAGTTGATTGTTTTAATAGCCACCACACAGGCTGCATAACTTTTCTTACAAAGCTTAGGTTAATGAAGTTGTGCCAACATTGCTAATTACTGCATTCCTACTCCTCTGTTTGCCCTCCATTGTTCATTCATATCCCAGTCAGGCTGCATCATTTTATTCCATACAGGGGGACAGAGTAACCTCAACATGCACACACAAAGCAACAAAACAGAAGTGAGAGTCAGAGTTTAGACCTTAACAGCACTGTGCGTTTGTGTGTGCTGGACGATGTGGAGGGAGCCCAGCGACCTCTCTCCAACTGAGATGTAAAGATTAGCAACAAATTAATCCTCCTCCAGCATCCCATAATCCTCTGCTGATAGATGGTGGCAGATGTTGTGCATGGCTGCAGGCTTGTTCTGAGTGTACGACAGAGTATATGTATTGTATATGAGGTGCATTGATTTGAAATCACAGGCTGTGAAATTACAGTGCAGTGTAATATTCTAAAAGAGCTCCCTCAGAGCCCTGACTTCTGAGAGGACTTGCTGGCTGTTGTTCAGACATGTTCCTTGGTTCCTCATTCATGGTCAGAGTCCAAACCCAACCCTAATGGAACCGTAACAACATGGTCGATTGTTTTCTGCCATTGAACAATTCGGGAACTTCTTTACATTAAATAATGAATCCAGGATGTCTCACTTTATCATGCTGTGAGTCAGGGCATGCAATGCACATCTCTGACGCTGTACCGACTATTAGAAACAACGTTGCGACACCTGTGTTGAATGACTTGCTCTTGTCACTCCCAATGATTTTGCAGCCATAATATCTGCAAAAATATGCAGAAAAGAAATGCAGCAAGCATAACTATCATGATAGTTTTCCTCCGTTTCCGGGTCTGTGCTCTGTCCCATCCTTGTCATTTCTGTCCAGTGGGAGCAATGATTGTCAGGCGCCTGGCTTTGTTTACAGTATAGTTCACTTGCACAAGTTCAAGTAAATTGTGAAAGCAAATTGCTCCAAACGAAAAGAAATACAGTCCGCTTTTGGTCCAGACCAAACAAGTCGACCAAAGGCCTTTCCTGGTGTGAATACACCCTAAAATCCTTCGCAGCGATCTACCATTCCTCTACTACATTCTTTTACAGTTCATTTATGTTTGCACCCATGTGACGGTCCCCCACTGCAATCATTTAGAACACACATCACCCTATCTGCACGACTGACCTGGTTCTTAATGGCTCTTGACAGTGGCAACTCCTTCGCAGTCAAAGTTGCATTGAACCTTGTAGTTAGCTTTGTTTTGTCCGTATTAAGAGGGAGCTTTGACACTGCTTTGCTGACAGCGGGAAGTAAGTTCAGCTGTTTCTCTTCAGGCTCTGGATGGAAATGTATTATATGGTTCCTCACTTTTCGTGAGTTTTACACAGTCTGCATGTGGTATGCCTCCCAGTTGTCTTACCATGTAGTGCAAAAAGTGTTGCTTTATTTGTTGCTGGCTTTGTTGTGTGTTCACCATAAACTCTCTGGGTGTCATGCTCTCGTGCTGTAGGGTTCCGCTATTTCTGTACCTCAAAATTATGTCATAAATGATTATAAAGATCAACAAGTTTTACATTTTTTCATAGATTTCATAGAAATCATCTGCAAACCCTTCAAGGCATGAAGAAAAGACATCCCAATTTAAAGGTAAAAGAAGTAGAGAAAACCTAACTCCTAATCTGAAAATAAAGCCAAGTTTTGTCATCACAGAACTGTTTCAAAGAAAAATAATATTGAATGGAGATCAGTTTCTTCATCTTAAATAAAAATAAGGCAGATATTCAATAGTTTTGGATAGCTTTGACAGAGCTATTGAGCCTCTAGCTAGACTAATTCGTTAAGACAGACTTCTTTCAGGTTAGACTGCTGTCTAAGGAGAAAGTGTACCTACCATTATAGGACTTTAAAAAGTGATCCTAACATTTAGATATTGCCTTTACTAATATAATGTTTTTTGTACACTGTTTTCTTTTATTAGCTGTTGATATTCTGTTAGATTTATTACTGTTGTGTACCGTTGCACTTTGGTACAAATGATGATGAAAAGTGATAAAACTCATGAGATCACAAATCTCATTCTGGTAAAAAGCCATTCTATCTGTCAGATGACTCTAATTTAGGAGATATGGACCTACTACCGATCTCAGCTTCAGCACCTCTCCTTTGCTGAAAAAATCCAGCTCAAAAAAATTCCCTGGGGGACTTCCGGTGATGCCATGAAAGGAGAAGCAGCCTGATTGCCCTACTCCGAGGAAAATCCCCTAAAAACTAGCTTACTATATTACATATAATTTATAACTCGACGAATTATAAAAATGTCTACTCTCAGAAAAGAAGCTGATAAGAAAAGTAAAACGACTTTGCGGAAAGAAACCTGCAAACTTCCAGAAACTACGACGGTCGTGAGCGAACAGAAAGACAATATGGAGACCGTGCTTGCAGAGATAATACATCTGAGAAAGGAACACACGGATGCTTCACACGATACTAAAGTCACCTTGTCAAGGGTGGAATCATCATTGAAAGACGTGCTTGAACGAACGATGAAACTAGAGCAGCAAATTACCGACACCAACCAAAGAGTGAGTGACGCTGAAGACCAACTGCTCCGCCATGACCGTATGCTGCGCTACATGCTACAGAGAGAAGTTAATCTATCAGCTAAATGTGAAGACCTCGAGTCAAGAGCGAGGCGCAACAATCTACGCATCTATGGGATACCTGAAGGAGAAGAAAAGAACGACATGATCTCCTTCGTGACTGACGTGATGCGTACCTCACTCAAATTACCGCAAGATATGACTCTTAATATAGAGAGGGCCCACTTGTTGCTAAATACGAAGCCTAAAGATTCCGCTTCCCCACGGTCAATTATCGTCAGGTTTTCTAACTACAGAGTGAAAGAAAAAGTAATACAGACGGCATGGAGTAGACGTAATGTCACCCACCACGGCCAAAGGATATACTTCGACCAAGATTACATGGGGAACATACAGAAGAAACGCAAACAGGTCCGAGAAGTTATCAAACAACTTAAAGACAAAAACGTGGAAGCAGTGTCACCTTTCCTGGCCCAACTGAAAATCCACCTGGACTCCAGTGTGAAGACCTTTGCAACACTTGCGAGAGCAGCCTCAACACTGGAAAAAGATGGTGCAATTGATGTCCAGATAAATGAGCCCCCCATGTAAGATATCGAGAGGAACTACTGGGGAATCTTGGACCACAGCATCCGGAAAAAACAGGAGAAACGATGCTGAGCGTAACGGACATGGGGCGCTTTTGCAAGGTAATAATTAAATCAAGGATTTGGAAGTAATATATGGACAATTAAAGTCGAACTCAAAGTATCACATTTGGGATAAAATTACTTGAAAGAAGGCTAGTTTAGTAAAATATTGATACAAATTCTGAATACCAGGGAATCTTCCTCACCTCGGGAACGGTAGGATGATTTATTTGTTTTATTTTATTTTATGTAAACTTGTTTTTGGAAAGGCAAGTCCGGGAACAGACTTTAGTTGTCAGAATGCTATTACACTGCGTAATGTGCGTGTTCAGGCGAAGGGTTGCTGTCACCCCCTCGCTGCCATGGAGACCGGTTTTAGGTCGCATTGGTATTTAGTTCATTGTTTGTTCCACTATTAAGTTCAAGTATGTTCTAATGGTTTTGTAAACTTCTACTCTGATCAATTTAAATTATTGTGCAGTCACACTGTGTAAAATACATATTTCGCAATAACATTGATATTTTACAGGATTAGTAATATAGAAAAAGGTATTCATATTAAAAGGTACATATGGAAAAAAACTAACAATCGTAACATATAACGTCCATGGCGCTTTAAATCACCCAGGAAAAAACAATCTGTAATCAACTAAAAAAGAATGCACTGCTCCATTGGCCCTACTACAGGAAAGCCACTTAAATGAGTTAGAACATAAGAATATTAAGACGGGACTGGGAAAGCAAACATATAGTGGCATCATATGGAAAAATAAGAGAGGAGTCACTATTTTAATAACAGATCATTGGCTTTTCCACAGAAAGGGTCATCTCAGGATAAAATGGGGAGATATGTATTGGTGCTTGGTCGGGAGGAGGACAGATAACTATTTTGAAATCTTTATGCTCCTAATGAATGTGACGAATCCTTCTTTAAAAGAAATAGCTCATATAATTGCAGAGAACGTAAAAGGTTTGGTTAATAGTTGGAGGTGGACTTTTAACACAGTACATGATGGCAAAATGGATAGGATACCAGCAGAGATGGGGGCCAGGAGCAGAAAAGAAAAAACAAAAATACTTAATAATATAATATATGATTGAACTGGGACTGGGGGATCCATGGAGATTTAAAAACCGGAGTAAAAAGGCTTTACTTTCCTTTTCGGAAGTTCACAATAGCTACTCAAGGATAGACTTCTTCTGCATACCTCAAAATAATATTTTTATAAAGTAATTGACATGTTGTAGTATTGAATCAATATCTTGATGTGTGTGTCATGCTCCAGTTACCCTACAACTAAACTTAAGTAAGGACATTCCCTTTAGATACTGGAGGCTAAATGTATCGCTGCTCACCAACACATCAGAGATTCAGGAACTGAGACAACATCTGCTTGAATATTTAGAGATAAACGATAATGGATCAGTAACTCCACCTATGATGTGGAGTGGAGCCATGGCAGTGTTGAGAGGAAGGATGATACAGATATCCTCTAGACTTAAGAAACAACGCATGGAGGAACAAACAAGACTTGAAAATAAAATAAAACAACTAGTAATTAAGCATAAGCATAGAGAAGGAGATGACACTCTAAGGGAACTAAAAGAGACTAGAAAAGAGCTTGATGAAGTTCTCACATACAAAGCAGAGGGAGCATTGAGGTTCTCCAAACAAAGATTCTATGAGATGGGAAATCGGGCTGGTCGACTGTTATCCTTCCAGCTTCGAAAAAAACAATCAGGCAGAATAATACACAAAATAATAGATCCCTCACTTAAAACAACTCTATTTCGTCCGATAGAAATTGCCAACGCCTTTGCATCCTTTTATAAAAACTTATACCAGGAACCAAACCAATTCAACAACGAAGTAAAATACCAAAGTGCTATGTTTCTTGGTGGGTTGACACTCCCTACTCTGTCTGATGAGGAGACGGCTGATATGATCTCAGATATAAGAGAAACAGAAGTGCAGGAGGCAATTAACAATTTGAAAAATAATAAATCTCCAGGGACTGATGGACTCCCGGGGGAATTTTATAAGTGCTTCAAAAACATCTTATCATCAACACTAACTAAAGTCTTCAACTATGCACTTAAAAAGGGTGAAATTTCAAACTCGTGGTCCGAGCCCATCATCTCAGTTATTCATAAGGAAGGGAAAGACGCAACAATCTGTGAGGGATACAGACCGATAGCCTGTTATGCACAGATCTAAAACTACTAACCAGTATTCTAGGCAAAAGGATACAGAAATACATAAAAAAAACTAATCCACCCAGACCAGACGGGTTTCATTCCAAATCGAGATAGTGTTAATAACATAAGGAGTACCCTGAATGTTATAACACAAACCAAAGAAACCAACCAAGAATCCATGCTAATTAGTTTTGATGCACAAAAAGCATTTGACACAGTTAACTGGCAATTTTCATATAACACCTTGTTAACTATGGGCTTCCATCCACATTTTGTGGAATGGATTAAAATAATATACACAAACCCTAAATCACGTGTTAGAGTTAATGGATTTTGCTCCGACTTCTTTATGCTTGAAAGAGGGGTTCGTCAAGGAGATTGTCTAAGCCCCTTAACTTTTGTATTAAACATCGAACCTTGCGCCAGCAGCGATTAGAATGAACAAGCATATTAAAGGTATTAGAGATAAAAAATACGGAGCACAAGATTTCACTTTTTGCCAATGATATTTTGACCTACATAAGTGATCCGATGAAGTCTATTCCCTCACTCATGGAGACTATGGAAGAATATGGTAGACTTTCAGGTTATCAAATCAATCAATCCAAATCTGAAGCGATGGTATTACACGGTCATTTACACGCAAAATTAACTGATAAATTCAAACTTAAAATATTAACCAGGGATTCAGATACTTAGGAATTTTCATAACTCCTCAAATTTCACAACTTTTTGAAGCTAATTATGGAAAACTAATGGATGAGATCAAGACAGACCTTATGAGATGGAACATCCTACCCCTCTCACTAGTGGGGGAATTGAAACCATCAGAATGAACATTCTTCCAAGACTCCTCTTCCTTTTTCAAACCTTACCGATAAAAATACCCATGTCCATATTAATATTTTGAATAAATGGCTCTCGAAATTTATCTGGCAAAACAAACGTCCCAGAATTAGATTGAAAACTCTTATGTGTCCTAAAGAACATGGGGGACTAAACGTACCAAACGTTAAAAAGTACTACTGGGCCGCACAAACTAGATCAATAATAACATGGATACGCCAAGATGAAGATACAATTTGGTACAAGATGGAACAAGGTGATTCCCAAGATATATTTCTTAATACTGTTCCACTTGTTAACACATGGACAAAGAATAAAATTAATAACGAGTGGGTTAAGTTTACCATATTGACATGGGCAAAGATCAAAAAGATACTAAATCTACCCAACTCCCTATGTAGAGTTATACGACTCGACCATAACTCTGAATTTCTTCCTACATCTGGACTACATAACTGGGTTGAAAAAGGACTGATTCTAATAGATCAAATGTTTGAAAATGGAAACCTAATGTCCTTTCAACAAATTCAACGAAAATACAATCTTCCAACCCATGACTTGTATAAATATTTACAAATGAGACATTACCTGCAGAAACATAGGGAATGGGGAAACTTACAAATGCCCCCCTCAATCATAGAGAATTTTTTTCTCTCTGTAATAAAAGGAAATATAACCACCAAATTCATACATCATATCTACAAAATATTGCAAGAGTAATAACTGATGCAAAAGATATTAAAGGGAAATGGGAACTAGAAATGAATGTCATAATCAAAGATTGAGGACTGAGAGAAAATGTTTTGAGAGGGTCATAAAATATCAAGTAGCCCAATGTTAAGAGAATTTGAATGGAAAATTAAAGTGAGATTTTTAGGACTCCTCTTTTCACATCTAGATTTAACCGCACCACTGAAAGATGTTTGAGACCCCCCCGGAGGCTGGGGACTATTGGAGATCTCACACCATATATTTTGGGACTGTCCCAAACTATGAACATATTGGAAAGGAATACAAGGGAAATTAATAAATGCCTGGGCATTACAATCCCTCTAGAGCCATCTTTAATAAAAACTAGGTATTTTCAGAATTAAAATCCAAGATCACAGTAAGATTTTATATCTTAAAGATTTTATTGTTCCTCGCAAAGAAAATGATTACCGTCTCATGGCTGAAGCCTCAACCCCAACCGTATTCCAGTGGAAGAATAGAGTGAGGGAGGTGTACCATATGGAACAAATTACGGCAAAACTTCAGATGAAAAATGATATCTTCTTAGAAAAATGGTCCCCAATTCAAAAATTCATTTCGAATCACAGCTGATGGAAATTACAGTTGATAAATTAGTATTATTAGTAGTATTAGTATTATTATTACTTTTTTCTGTAAGACTTTGGACAGAGAAAATATTTTCTAGAACATAACATGTGAGTTTGTACATGTAATCTTTAAAATGTATTATCTGTAAGATATATGTGATGTGATTTGCACTGGAAATTTTGAATAAAAAGTTTAAAAAAAAAGAATTCCCTGGATGTTAAAAGGGCATTCACAACTTGTGTTTCTCTTTGTAACAGGTGTGGGCTCTGCATTATTTATTGTGCTTTGCTGACCTTAGTACCAAATCAAAAATATACATGGTAACAAGAAAGAGCTCAGAGGTTGTTTTACAAACTAAAAGGTCGGAAAAACAACCTTGACCTTATATATTTTCCAATATTTGAGTGTAATAGCCCAGAAATTATTAGTGCATGTTTGTTATATTGAGCTTTGCTCAGGCAGTACCTGTCAGCACTGAGAAAATGAACAAGTTTCCTCTTTCCCATGACCTTAGCTGACTCTGAGCTGAGGAATCCATCCAGCCTAAGCAGGTGAAAGGGTGGCTAAAGCCAGATGTTGGCAGGGGCTTCTTTGTGGGAGAGACTTGAGTTCCTGTTGAGTGGGCATCCATACTGAGTTCTTCTGGCTGGTTTTCTGTTTTAACCTACAGGTTCCCTTTAGAGGGTGTCTAGAACGAAGTCCCTCTGTGTTAGTCAAAGGCAGCGGACAGACCTCAGACAGGATTATCAGAAAATGTTCAGCTGTCTGCTTCGCTGTCTATGTCTATGATGTGTATAACTGAGGAAATGTCTCGAGGTATCAGAGCAGACCGCTGTACGGAGATAAGTCCTATGGGGACGGATTGGATTTAAATCTTACCTGTTGTGTGTGTGTGTGTGTGTGTGTGTGTGTGTGTGTGCCCCCGTGTGTGTGTGTTCCTGTCTCTGGCATCACAGTGAGAACATTTTTCCCGATTTCACCATCAAAATTGAGGACCGTTGGTACCAAATTGAGGACATTTGCTGGTCTATCACGACCTATTTTGCTAACGGTTAGGTTTAGGACTAAGGTGTGAATGAGTTTAGGTTAAGGGTAGGTTAGGCATGCACTGGTAATGGTTAGGTTTAGGGTTATTGTCAGGGTTAGGGCATAGAAAGGGTTGAAAATGACTGAAAATGAATGGAAGTCAATGGGAGTCAACACATGGTCCTCACTACATATAGCAAAACAAGAGTGTTTTGAACTTAATCCTTTTCCTCTTTGGCCAACATGATTTCCAAAAACAATCTGAAATGTGGACTCGCCAGACCACAGCACACTTTACCACTTTGGGTCAGTCCATCTCAGATGAGCTCGGGCCCAGAGACGGCGGCAGAATTGCTAGGGGTTGTTGATATATGGCTTTCATTTTGCATGGTAGAGTTTCACCTTGCTCTTGTAAATGTGGCAACGAACTGTGTTAACTGACAATGGTTGTCTGTTCCTGAGCCCATGTGGTAATTTCCGTACAAAATGATGTTGGTTTTTAATGCAGTGCCTCTTGAGGGATCAAAGGTCACGGGCATTCAATATTGGTTTTCAGCCTTGCTGCTTACGTGCAGAGATTTCTCCAGATTCTCTGAATGATATTGTGGACTGCAGATTATGAAATCCATACATTTTTCTCAATTGCACATTGAGAAACGTTGTTCTGAAACTGTTGGTCTATTTGCTCACACAGTTGTTCAAAAAGTGGTGAATCTCGCCCCATCCTTGCTTGCAAAAAACTGAGCCTTTTGGACATTGTATTCTGCTTTTATTTAGTGTTTACACAACATCTTAACTTCATTGGAATTGGCGTTGTAAAATTCTTCCACATGCATTTTTGTGTTTTTCGCCATCGTGCTGCCATGGGCTTATGTCCTTCTCCAACAATCCTCCCATTTAAGTGGATGATTTACTTGCTCAAGGGAGAAACTAATAAAATGGTAGGATTGCACCTAATGTTGTTCACACTTTTTCAAGTCAATGTATTTTGTCATCATTAGCGCATGTCTCCTTGGTGCCAGCAGATAAACATCACCACAGCCCTAGGACCCATCACTGGCACATTGTGCTGTTACACACAAATACAAATACTGAATCATCATGTCTTTGTTCTGTCAGTTTGTTCTGCGCTGATTCCGTCTGCTGGTATATGAAATTACGCTCAAACGTGATTGTATTATTTCCAGGTGTGAAGCAGTGATTGGCAGCATACAGACTGCAAAGCACTGTGCTAAGCTGCATTATTGAAGACCAGCTGTAGCAACAAGGCTATCAATCACAAGTGTTTCTGTATAGGAGTGTGTGTTAGCCCAAAATGTAGAGGCTGCTTCTCTCTGTCTTTCCCGTCATCTGTTGAAGGTCAGAACTGTCTGTTGAGGCTCATTACACTAACAAGCTCTCAGCTCACCACCCCAGCAGGGTTCTGACAGTGGGCCGGGTCCTGCCAACAGACAGATCAAGGTTCTCACGCAGGGGGTACCTAGCAAATCTTTGGTCAGCACCAACCTTGGCATACTGTGCTCTTTAATTCTTAACCAGGTTTCCTTAAAAATCTGCAGTCTATTTCTCTTTCTCTTATTTGCATTGATGTCTGCTGAGATGACAAAAAAGCTCCCTATATTCTTTCCTGAAGGGAGGGAAATGTAACAGACAAAGAAATGGATCTTCACTTTGGTGCAGAGGCATATCCAGATTTATGTTTGTGGTTAACAGATTTTTCACATCATAATAGTGTGCGAACAGATAATCAAATATGTGTTCCAAAATTATTATTGTTACCCAGCAGATGTGCAAATTTGCAGAGTGCCCTAAAGACCAAACTCGACACTGTAAACACAAACTAACATCATTACAGAATTATCTGGTTCCAGTCATAGCCTGTAAATCAACCATGTATCACTAGCAAAACATGACTATATGGTCTCCAAAATATCCTGGTAGAAAACATCTAAACACCCACGTGCTAATTTAAAGTCTCTTTGTGTGTAGTTTGCATCTGTTCGTGATTGCTGTGCATGTATTTTTTCCTCCTTTCTGTTTCAGAAAGAGGTGGAATGGTACATGTGGGTCAGGGTGAGTCTGCTTAAGCAGAGGAGTTCAAGTATGTTGGTATCTTTTTCACAAGTACTGGCAGAATGAAGCAGGAGATAGATAAATGGATCAAGGCTTTGTCTACAGTAAAGAGAAAATTGCTCCAATCTGTCATGGGGAAGATACTGAAGAACAGTGAGTGGTTCATCTATATTCCAGCCCTCACCTATAGTCATGATCTTGATCATGACAAAAAGAACAAGATTCCAAATCTGAGTGGCTGAAATTATATTCTATGTGGGGTGAGTGGGCTTTGCCTCAGAGATAACATGAGGAGCTCCATTACCTAATGGAAGCTCAGAATAGAGCTGCAGCTCCTCTGCATCAGAAAGCAACTGGTGATTCAGGCATCTAATTTGAACTATTCTTGGATAGCTCCTTTTGAGATTTTAAGACTTTATCCCACTGGAAGATGATCCTGTGGCAGACCCAGAACTTACCAGAGGAACTACACTCTCTGGCCGCTTTATCATACACCTGTTCAATTGCTTGTGAACGCCTATGGGAAAAAAGAGCCAGTCAATGCAGTTAGACATCTAAATGTGAGGAAGAGAACTGGCTGTAGCTCAAAGTCAGTATAAGAACGGGGTAAGAAAGGGGGATTAAATTCCAGAGGGACTGATCTGAGTATTTCAAAAACTGCTTATCTGCTGGGATTTTCACTCAAATCCATCTTTTGCGTTAACAGGGAATGACCCAAAGAGGAATTACCCAGTGAGCAGCAGTGGTCTTGACAAAAATGCTTTGCTGATATCAGATTTCAGAGGGGAATGGCCAGACTAGTTCGTGATGATCCAAACGCAACAACAGCTCAAATAACAAGTCAATACAATTAAGGTATGATGAATGCAATACACAACATCCTGAACCTTGAAGCAGATAGGCTAGAGCAGCAGATGCTCCCCCCGGTTGCCACTCCTGTCAGCTAAAAGCAAGAAACTGAGGCAAGAATTCAGACAGGCTTCCCAAAATGGGGCATTAACCAATGAGCCTCTAAATCAGTTGCAGTTTTTAGATGGCAGGGTCAGGATTCGGTGGAAACAACATGAAAGTATGTGTCCATCATGCCTTTTATCAATAGTTCCAGCTGGTGGTATTGGTATAATGATGTGGGTATATTTTCACTTTATTCCTCTTGTCCACTTTATTCCTCTTTGTACCACCAGAGTCACAGCCTACCTAAGAATTGCTGACTATGTCTATGTCTTTATGACCACAGTGTACCCATCTTCTGATGGCTACATTCAGCAGGATAATGCACCATATTACAGAGCTCAAATCATCTTAAACATAACAATGTTATTGCTCTACTCTAATGACCTCCACGGTCACCAGTCCAGTAAAGCGCCTTTCGAGGTGGTGTAATGGGAAATTTGCATTATGGATGTGAAGTCGACAATCTGCAGCAATGTATAATACCATCATGTAAATATGAACCAATATCTCCCAGGCATCCTAGACCTAGACCACCAGTGCCACACCCAGGAATCATGGCTCTTTTGAAGAAAAAAGGGAATCAAGCCCTGGTACTTCCAACGTGTACCTAATAAAGTGGCATTTGCGTATATATTTTGTCTAATCTGGGACACTTTGCGAGATGCTGGAGTGTTGCTTCTGAAACTGATGCCTTTGTTTCCCTCTAAAACTTTACACCCAATGCTTGGTAAATAAAGATAATTGATGGAGGGATTTTTTATACCATTGCCTCATTTCTCCAACTTTTCTATTTGTCACTTGATGGACTTTGTACCTATAAATCTCCTGTTCCCATGGAAGGTTGGGCCTGTGAACAGCTATGTAGTAACAGAATCACCAATTCAAATCAATTCAAAAATACTTTATTAATCCTCATCTCGTACTCGTACTCGTCGTCTTCCGCTTATCCGGAACTGGGTCGCGGGGGCAGCAGACTCAGCAGAGACACCCAGACGTCCCTCTCCCCAGACACCTCCTCCAGCTCCTCCGGGGGGAGCCCAAGGCGTTCCCAGGCCAGCCGAGAGACATACTCCCTCCAACGTGTCATGGGCCGTCCCCTGGGCCTCCTCCCAGTAGGACGTGCCTGGAACACCTCCCGAGGAAGGCGTCCAGGATAGATGCCCGAGCCACCTCAACTGGCTCCTCTCGATGTGGAGGAGCAGCGGCTCTACTCCGAGCCCCTCCCGAATGGCCGAGCTCCTCACCCTATCTCCAAGGGAGTGCCCGGCCACCCTACGGAGGAAGCTCATTTCAGACGCTTGTATCCGGGATCTCGTTCTTTCGGTCATGACCCACAGTTCATGGCCATAGGTGAGGGTAGGAACGTAGACCGACCGGTAAATTGAGAGCTTCGCTTTTCGGCTCAGCTCTTCTTTTACCACAACGGACCGGCACAGCGCCCCCATTTTTCTGCGAGCCGCACCGACCCGTCTGTCGATCTCCCGCTCCATTCTTCCCTCACTCGTGAACAAGACCCCGAGATACTTGAACTCCTCCACTTGAGGCAGGAACTCCCCTCCAACCTGAAGAGGACAAGCCACCCTTTTCCGGTTGCAAAGGGAAATTAAAGCAACACACAAGCAAGCCACCCTATAAGTATGGAATGGTAAGGTATTAACAAGCATAACAAAGATATCAACAAGCATAACAATCTTTTCCCTGCCAACACCTTGTTTCTCCGGTGATTCGAAAGTAAAACCTAGACAACTTTAAGCTTAACTGATGGTCTAGACTTATAAATGTGTAACATTTGTTAAGTTCATCATCAGTTTTCCACACTTCCAAAACTTTTACTCATCCATAACTATAAGGCAGGTGATCATCCATCATTATTTAGTATTTTCCTTGCTTGTCAGGTCTGTGCTGTCCTTCATCATCTTTCCACTGAGTCATTTAAAGAAAGAGTGTTGGAATCAAAGTGTTGCGCTGGCTGCTCCTGCTGATCCGCTGCCAGAAGCTGCTCTGCATAAAGTTGTGTAAGGAGCCGAAATCCTACCAGACAAATGCTGAGCTGCAGCTTTGCCCTTGGCATATAGCCCGCTTGCTTTCATTATTCATCCCTGTAGCTCCAGGCTTCTTACCTGCAGTAAACGGGTATTACCCCTGGTGGTATGGAATGTCATAAAACTCAAACCTGGGACAGTTTAGAAAATGTGAAGCCTAAAATTTTATTTCTATCTTCACCATGAACCAAGCTAAGCTGATTATATTTGTTCATGTTTGATTTAACTATATTCCTTCTTTATAGTGCAACCTGCATATGTTGTTTGTGTTTGGCATGAAATGACCAACCTCAAAAGATGGCTTTCAAGCTAAATTAGAACTGATGGTGGCACAGATGCTGTGTTCCATTTGCTTAGAAGTTCCAATTTTAAATCCAATTTGAATAAATAACTAACTCTGACTGCACTGTTCAATGGTTAGGATTAATTGGAATTTATGTACCTGACTTTTGTGAAGTGCCTTGAGACAACATGTGTTGTGAATTGGCGCTATATAAATAAACTGAATTGAATTGAATTGAATTAAGGTGGAAATTGAACCTGGGAAATATCTTACACTGAACTCAGCATTTTTAAGCTGCAAGTTGGAAAACTAACTTAGTTGTTGAACTAACTACCTTTAAAATTTAAAGCAGAAGAAATGTATTCATTCAAATTCTGTGTTTTGTTGTCAAGGACCAACAACAACAGGGATTGGACAGTAACATGTTTAACACTGCTTTACTTGGATAAATAATAATTAATAATGGATAATTTATGCTTGGAACATTTGTGATTTCTTGTATGTATGGCAGCCATATTGGACATTGAAGCCAGCGCTTCTCCATTACCTCTTACTGTTCAAGTCAGAGTACTACCTTCAAGGAGCATTTTGGAGTAAATAAAGCCCATTGAGAATGTCAGTAGTATGGCCAGACTAGTCATCTTAAAGATTAGTGACCACAGGTGTTAGAAAAAAAACACAACTGCAGGTCACAGAAATTGAAAGAGAGTTTGATCCCACTATCTTCAAACCGTAGAGTATAGGATGTAACAATAAATTCAGGTTGTGCAACAAGACATGATTTTAGCGATATATTATGGGAAAAATTAACAAGACTCTTTTTTTTCTTTTCACAAATAGACCAATTGTTTTACAAGCCTCAAGCTGTATTATACATATACTGAAATCAGAAAACAACAATCCAATCCAAGTTTAAACTAGAGATGATCACACCCACAGTCAAAAAGTAGTGAAATAGCCCTTCAGTTTAGTGATCGAAATCTATGAAGCAGAAGCCAACTTTCCAAGTGGCTAATGATTAGCCAGTCACTGCATGTTTACAGTGGTTATAGATCATTTGAATGTAGTAAAATGCTGTCACTCTGGTGATAAAAACCTTTTTTTTTTACTTTATCAACACCGCATTGCACCTCAAGAGCTACTTTCTTTGTTTCTTGCACTTCAAAATAAGAGTCTCTAACACCGAAACAACAAGGTGTCAAATGTAAAGCGCCAACTTTTATATGTAACCTTTTTGTTTTAAAAGCGTTTAATTTCAGATTGTATTTGTGGATGGATCCAAAAGCGTCAAAATTACAAAACAAGACTGCTATTTTTTTTATATATTAGCCTTCAAGATACTATTCAGAGAGATTGACTGTTTTCCTTCACTAAAAATCTCATGTTCAGGAAAGGCCCATAAGTTCTCATGACGGTTTGGGTCTGGTGTGGAAGGCGGCCATGTCATTATGCTCTCAACTTTTACTGGTTAGCCATACATTAGACTACTTCAATGTATGTAATGCATCATTGCCTTGCATAAAAATCATGACCGTCTTTAAAGATGCAGCTTTTCGCATTGGGTTAGAGTGTAGACATTGATTCCATCGTCGACCCTAAAAAGGTCTTTTTTATGCAATGCTTTTGGCTTTATTTCCTTTCTTTCACTCTTTTGATGTCATGTAAAGCACTTTGGATTGCCTTGTGGGTATGAATGGTTCTATATAAATAAACTTACCTTGCCTTTCTCCAAAAAGGTCTAACTACAGGGGTTGGACAATGAAACTGAAACACCTGGTTTTAGAGCACAATAATTTATTAGTATGGTGTAGGGCCTCCTTTTGCGGCCAATACAGCGTCAATTCGTCTTGGGAATGACATATACAAGTCCTGCACAGTGGTCAGAGGGATTTTAAGCCATTCTTCTTGCAGGATAGTGGCCAGGTCACTACGTGATACTGGTGGAGGAAAACGTTTCCTGACTCGCTCCTCCAAAACACCCCAAAGTGGCTCAATAATATTTAGATCTGGTGACTGTGCAGGCCATGGGAGATGTTCAACTTCACTTTCATGTTCATCAAGCCAATCTTTCACCAGTCTTGCTGTGTGTATTGGTGCATTGTCATCCTGATACACGGCACACCGCCTTCAGGATACAATGTTTGAACCATTGGATGCACATGGTCCTCAAGAATGGTTCGGTAGTCCTTGGCAGTGACGCGCCCATCTAGCACAAGTATTGGGCCAAGGGAATGCCATGATATGGCAGCCCAAACCATCACTGATCCACCCCCATGGTTCACTCTGGGCATGCAACAGTCTGGGTGGTACGCTTCTTTGGGGCTTTTCCACACCGTAACTCTCCCGGATGGATGTGGGGAAAACAGTAAAGGTGGGCTCATCAGAGAACAATAAATGTTTCACATTGTCCACAGCCCAAGATTTGCGCTCCTTGCACCATTGAAACCAACGTTTGCATTGGCATGAGTGACCAAAGGTTTGGCTATAGCAGCCCGGCCGTGTATATTGACCCAATGGAGCTCCCGACGGACAGTTCTGGTGGAAACAGGAGAGTTGAGGTGCACATTTAATTCTGTCGTGATTTGGGCAGCCGTGGTTTTATGTTTTTTGGATACAATCAGGGTTAGCACCTGAACATCCCTTTCAGACAGCTTCCTCTTGCGTCCACAGTTAATCCTGTTGGATGTAGTTCGTCGTTCTTGGTGGTATGCTGACATTACCCTGGATACCGTGGCTCTTGATACATCACAAAGACTTGTTGTCTTGGTCACAGATGCGCCAGCAAGACATGCACCAACAATTTGTCCTCTTTTGAACTCTGGCATGTCACCCATAATGTTGCGTGCATTTCAATATTTTGAGCAAAACTGTGCTCTTACCCTGCTAATTGAACCTTCACACTCTGCTCTTACTGGTGCAATGTGCAATCAATGAAGACTGGCTACCAGGCTGGTCCAATTTAGCCATGAAACCTCCCACACTAAAATGACAGGTGTTTCAGTTTCATTGTCCAACCCCTGTAGCTCATCTTTAATAATACCAACATACCCAGTACCCAACCTCCATCTTGCTTGTGTCTAAACTGAAGTGGAGTTCTGAGCCTATTGCTGATCTATCCACAGGAGGATCCATCTAATCTGTTAGTTATATCAGAATCAAAATAAGCTTTATAGCTCATCTCATCAGTCCATGAACCCTTTGAAAAATCTGTCTTCAAATATTTCTTGGCATTTCAGCTCCTGTTCAGTTGCGGTGCAAACCTTGGCCGTGTCTCTGAGCACTAAATGCCTTGTACCTCTGGGAAATCCAAGTAGGTTGCAGATATGGAATATAATCTATGGCAGAGAATAGGTTCCTGGGAACTTCATGGCAGCTAATTTGTGTCTTTTCTTTCTTGGAAATTTTGTTGACTATTTAACAAAATATTTGAAGGTTCTGTAATCACAACCCAATATCTTGGCAATTTCAAGAATACTAAATCCCAAAGATTTGCTTTTCCCATTTTTTGTCTTTTCACAGTCAGTTAAATGGTATTTTTTCTTCCTAAGACTCTGTTCTAAGTGTTCTCTCTCCTTTTTAGTCATGCAGAGGAGCCCCTTTGTGGTGGATGGCTGCTGTAGGAAAGGGTCCCGTAACGCTCTGCAGGAGCTCTACAACCCCTTACAGGTAGGATGAAAACATTCGCACACAATAAGTGCATTCATGAATTCATCAACTGCAGCATCTGCAGCAATAACTAATGTAAAAAGAAGTACCTGGAACTAACCATTGTGAACTCTTAAAAGTCTTAGTATCTATGGTTGACATTTTGACAAGAAGATCAAAACTAAATTAAAACGACTGAAGCATCAGTAAGATTCTGCAGCAAATGTGTCATGCGCTTTAAACTTTTACACATTTTCTCTCATTACAGCAACAAATGTCACAATGAAACACCTAGTCCCAAATGATGCAAACAGGTCTTGAAATGAGGCAAATTACAACTCAAATGTACCAAACTATGTATGTAGCTTTGCACAAAGCTTTGAGCAATCCCTCATTTTCATGTTCCTTCCCAGTCGCCAGAATTTCTTGTAGTGTTCTGAAGTGGCCTTTTAAATGATCAATACAGGGTTCCAACACAGTCTGGAAAAGCATGGAAAAGTATGGAATTTGATTCCAGTATTTTCCAGGTGTGGATAAGTATGGAGAAAGAAGAGTATGAAAGATATGTATTATAATATTTATATTTAATGTTTCCACACTTTATTTCCTATCCTACTGACTAAAAGCAGTTCTTCTACCCTTCCTTCCTTACTTCCTTTCTCTCTTTCTTCTGTCCTTCCTTTCTTCCTTAGGCCCTTCCTTCCTTCTTGTGGCCCTCCTTTCTCAACTGTCTTTCCTTCCTCATGTCCTTATTTCCTACCTACATTCCTGGTGTCGTTCCTGCCTGTCTTTGAAGAGTTTATAGACTAAATGTTGTAAAACCTGAAAGGATATTTTGGAAAACTATTGAAATCTAGATGTATTTTAGTAGTTTCAAAAACTCTGGTTGCTTTGTACACGATGCTTTCAGTTGTTAGTCACTCATCACTGTCCTCCTACCTCTGTGTTCTGAAACCAACCCTGGTTTTATGCTCTGTATTTCTACCACTCTGCCTTCACCATTCTACACTGTGCTGAAGTGGCCATTTATCACACTGCACGCAGGGAGCTTTAAGTGCTTTACTGGATAGCTATGATTAGACCAGGTGCACATGGACTCTTGGGAAGCTAGTTTGCCATGGAGAATTTTTCTACATATTCTCACTCCGGTGAAGTCCCATTCATATATTTCTGTGTGCACAGCAGGAGTTACTGTAGCTTGTGTAAACTGAAGTACGGTCCTTGAAGTAAGCGGTCAAGAGAGTTATCTGTCTTTTCTATGCGTGTGTGAGTGAGTGTGTTTGTGTGTGATCTGCTCTGACAAAATGGGAGTTTGATAGGAAACACTTCCAGACTTGTGGTTTCAGCTGGGGTACAGTTCTATTTTGTTGTTGAGTTAAAACGTTAGTGAAAAATATGTGTGATAGCCTCAAACTTCTACTTGCTATCAGTGTTTTTCTCATGAGAACTTACCTGCAGTAGCGTAGTTGCTTAATCAAGAACGACCCGTGTGTCACTCTCTGTTATATAACCCCAGTGCCTTTTCTCACAAACTCAGTGGAAAAGGAAGTTAAAATATTTAAGTCTATATGATACACTGATATGCAACAGTGTTATGGAGATAATAAGCACACATACCAAAAGTAAGAAAGGAAAAAAAAAGAAAACAGGACCAGTTGACTTAAGGTTTTAAACATCCTAATGTCACTTGCTCGTTAGGTGTTATATGCTATTTATTTTGTCCATGCTAACACATATGTTTTGCAAAGTGGAGATTGTCAGCTGGGTTTGCACCTCTCGTCCACATGTAAACTGAATTTTTCTTAAGGGAAGTCGTGATTTTTAATAACATTTGCCAAAGTTGCAATCTTTAGCCAGTTGGTTGAAACGGCGTTGTAGAACCCTCTTGATGCATCTCCACTATAACCTTCTGTGCTGCCCATCAAAACTATGTAGACTTTTCCACATTTCTCATGCTTTGTCCTCATTCCATGTTTCCATTGCACGTAAAATATCAGTTAATGTCTGAGAGGCACTGTTAAAGGTGTCAAGGAACAAGTTTTGGTCATTTTGTCAATTTGTATCCAACTTTAAGGTACGAAAAACAACCTTCCGTCAGACCATCAACAGACGATGTGTCTATTCATACCAGCCTTGGGGGACTTTTGTACCCCCTTTGAGAAGTGATGACTAGAAATATAAAATCTGTAATCTACTCTTATTCTAGTTTAAGGAAATGTGGTATGTGACTCCAAAAATAATATCTGTCAGCAGAAGGTTGCTTGAGATGTTTTGATTGGATCCGGGAACATAATTTATCATGTTTCCTAAGAGTCAACTAGCATGATCTAAGATCAGAACCACAATAATGGGAACAGTGTAATATAAAAATCTAAAAAAGTTTACAATTATAATAAATTGCCCATAAAATTTGAAGATTTCTGTGATAATTTCTTTCAGAATTTTTAAAATACCTAAAAACCTGTAATCTACTCACTCAATCTACATGCTCATCCAGGACGAGTGAATGCTACAAGTCTCTGACTCGATGCAATCTGCTGGGTTTCCTTAGATAGAAAAACTTTTTATCCAGTTTGAATAAATAACTGGATCTGACTGCACTGTTCAATGGTTAAGATTAATTGAAATGTATGTACCTGACTTTTGTGAAGTGCCTTGAGACGACATGTGTTGTGAATTGACGCTATATAAATAAAACTGAATTGAATTGAACCAAAAAAAAAAAAATTATATGAAGAGGTTAAATATATGGTTCAAATCACTTTGTTTACAGGTGTAGGTTAGGACCAAATTGGGATATAAATTGGCAAAGACATGAAGTTACTCAGAACCCAAAGATATCATGTCCTTCAACCATTTTGGGTGGATCTTTTGTCTAGCATTGCTTTAGCAGTGCTCTAGCTCTTCTTCTTTTTGTTTTGATATGGATAATGTTGACAATATCACCACCCACTGGTGTGGCATAGCTATTACTGTGTTTTTGACTTCTGCAACCAGTTATTTTTTAAATTGTGAACTGGAATATCTGTTTTAAAAAAATACCCAGAGCATCATAGTGGGGGCCTAAGTGTACCCCTAAAGCTTCAGTTAGGATTTCTGATTAGCATCTGCAAGTTTAACACCCTTTTAAGTTTAACAGTCTTTTTTTTTTACTCTGAGTCATTGTTTTATTGTTTTAGGTTATCACATTATGCTTTCGTAGCTATGAATATAATTGCCATAAAGGCAAGCTGTTTATGCTGAGCCTGCAGGCATTCAGATACTTTCATCCTGCTTCGGAGACAGGTAATTGAAGTGTTTTACAAATAAATGTAATCAGTGAAGAGAGGAATGTGTCTGAGTGCATCTTAGCCAGCAGATAATACCTGTCTGGATTTTTACACCCACAGCAAACCCTACAGTCCTATCAATTTAGTTTATATACTCTCATGCTTATTTTCCTTTCCCTTACTGGAACCCTGATAACACTGGGCCAGAAGGAGCCAGAGCAACTGATGGGGTGTCAGTCCACCGTTAAACTATCAAACCAAAGCACACACCACCGCCACTGAGGCTTTGTTTGTGTGGGAAGCTTTAAGTCATCAATGGTTTAAAGACAGAGCCATTAGATGAGGAAGATTCTTTTTCGCTCTCTGCGTTCAAACAGGGTTAGAAGAAAAGCAGTGAGAGGAGAGAGGCAAAAAAAAATGAAAGAGATGATCACTCCATTTTCCTCTTTGATGGAGGAGGGAGTGCAGAATCCCACTGAAAACATGAATAAATCGGATTTTTGTGTTTGCAATAACATAAAAAGCAAAATTGCCTCATGATCTGACAAGCTTGTTTACTGCAAATTTAAAAGAGATTCTGTGCTCTTTGAAGCTCTTTAAACATTTATGATTTAAAGCCCAGTTTAAACAGACATTTTATTATTCTTCGCTTCTGAAATGTTTGGCAATTACAAGTTTTGTATGGAATGGATTGGGACATCATTTCACAGGTTACGTTTACAGTGTATGTCTAAGGGAGGACGTTTAGGTGAAAATGCAGGGTCTCCCTATGCAAACGCATGGTGTGTGAATTACTTCCTCAATGGCTTGTTTATTTGGTAATGTTTGATTGGTATAAGAAAACTTTAATGACGGGATGTGTATGTCCTAGCTGTATAGATAAAGGAGAGGTAGACAGAACTGTGAATGTGAACAGATTCTGGGTGTCTGTAAAAGCCTGTTTCCAGCACCTTATAAACACTTTGCTGAAGCTGATGCAACACAGTGGTAAACATGCCTTTGTATGCAGTGTTTTGATACATCAAACTCAAAGTCCTCTACAAAGAACATATTAAATTATGCATAAAGTGTTGTCTTATCTTTATTTATGTTTTTACGCTTTTTTGCTCTGACCAGTGCAATTAATCTATATGTAGTGAACTTCACCAAGTCCAGTGTGTCCAGATTAAACTGATTTAATTCAATTCAATTCAGTTTATTTATATAGCGCCAAGTCACAATTCTGGTACCTGTATGACCCCATCTCTTTTCCAATGGTTATGGTCAATCTGACAGAGAGAGGTATCCCAATCGTTGTGGTGTTTAGTATAACAATGGCCATCAGTGGGCTCTAGATGGACAAACTGTCTACTTTTAAGGCTAGGCTTAAAACTTTCCTTTTTGATAAAACTTATAGTTAGAGTGGCTTAGGTTATCCTGAGCTATCTCTGTAGTTATGCTGCTATAGGCTTAGGCTGCTGGAGGACATAATGACCACTTTCACCCTCTTCGCTACTTTCTCACACTACTCTTCAATTTTGTGTTATTTGCTGTTATTTCAGCTTTTAACTTTGTTCTCTCTCTTTTCTCTTCCTAGAAGCTACACCTGGCCTGACTCTGTGTCTACCTGTAACACCTTTCTGGAGAGGGGAATCCTCCAAGCTTCTGCTGGCAACAACTTAATGCTCACCCTCTACCGATGATCCACACGGCCCTGTCTTTCAGTGTTTAACCCCTTCTCTCTCCTAGACATGGCGATTGACTGAGCTTTTACTGTAACCAACTCTATGTGCTCTCTTCAGACTCTAAACTTGAAAACTGGCTCAGAGTTTATCTGTTCCTTCTTTCTAGGTGAAACCACTAAAGGAGCTACATCCATTAACATTTACCTTTTCCTTCCCATAGAAAGTACTCCTGGATCAGTGCTTCTTTGTTCTCTTTGTGTCTCTGCTCTGTTCTCTCTAACCCCCAGTCGGTCGTGGCAGATGGCCGCTCACACTGAGCCTGGTTCTGCTGGAGGTTTCTTCCTGTTAAAAGGGAGTTTTTCCTCTCCACTGTCGCTACATGCATGCTCAGTATGAGGGATTGCTGCAAAGTCAACGCCAGTGACTGTCCACTGTCTCTACATGCTCATCCAGGACGAGTGAATGCTACAAGTCACTGACTGGATGCAATCTGCTGGGTTTCCTTAGATAGACAAACTTTTTATCCAATTTGAATAAATAACTGAATCTTACTGCTCTGTTCAATGGTTAGGACTAATTGGAATGTATGTACCTGACTTTTGTGAAGTGCCTTGAGACGACATGTGTTGTGAATTGGAACTATATCAATAAACTGAATTGAATTGAATTGAAAATTTAGTGAGCTGCAGATCAAACTCCACGTTTGAAAGGCTTCTCAATCGATTGTTACAAACTTCAGGTAATTTTATCATTTATGTGATTTTGCTGTTTTTATCCATGATTAAATGAAATTGTTCATTGATTTAACAGGATTTATCCACTTTAAAAAAGGTACTTATTTATAAACGTATCCATACTTTCAAACAGGCTCTCTACTATACAGAGGTTTTAAAACACCTGTAATTTTTTGATATGTCGTTTTCACTGAGGTAGATCATGGGTTCACAAATTTTATGTTCAAAGGTCCAAATCTGTTTTTTGGATAAGGCTGAAGGTCCAGAACAAATGGGGAAAAGCAAATCCGGTAAATTAAATTTGTTACCTTTGTTTCTTTCAAAACCTTGAAGTAATGCCTACAACGGTTTAGCTGTGATCTAAACCAGTCTAATTTCTGGCAATAAAATGTAACGAGCACTCTAATTTTAACAAAAGAGCTGCAGATTTTTATTTATAAAACATTTTGAAAACCATGTACTGTCTTCCTTTTACTTCAAAATTCTGCACTACTTTGTCTTGGTTTTTCATATAAAGTCCCAGTAAAATACAATGAAGTTTAAGGTTGCGGTGTAACTAACTGTGGAAGGTGCAGGGGTAAGAATACTGTTGCAATGCACTGTGACAAGTGTTGCAATTTTACAATGTGCATTATTCAGCATGTCTGAATTGTTTCATTCATTTCTGCAACAAGCAGACTGAGAAATGCAAATGACAAAAACAGATGGGTTATTGTAGGTAGTTAAAGGTGCCATGGAGTTATTTGATGTCAAATTGAAAATGAAAACCTACAGGAGAGATATGTAATGTCACACTTATCATATCAAGGCTGAGTCCATCTGTATTCTGGTTCTTCATTTCAAGGTTATGCAGCCATTAAAAACCTGAAAATCCAATCAGTATTTTCTTGATTTTATTATTAAACAACAGCTGTCTCTTTGTTAGGACAGAAGTGTTTTTTTTGTGTCTCCTCAGGGGGTTAAACCCCATATGAAAGTTAGTAAAATGCTCTTATGAGAGACATGGGATGACAGAGACAGAGATTGGTTGGAGGGAAAGTCCAGGCAGTTTGTCATTATCCTGCCTGTTATACCCCATTATTATACTTTTCTCTTTGAGATACACTGGTGCACAAACACACAGACACCACGAAGCACTGGTCTCAACTTAGGAAACTATTTATGCACATTGCGTTCTAGTCTACAGATGCATGGTTGCATAAATATTGCATAGATACAAGCAGTAAAAATCGGCCGAGCTCCATTTGAGCTTGATTAAGCATAACAATTATGTAATTCCTCAATGAGTGTAGAACACATAGTCTGTGTATTCAAACTAAAAACCTGCTTGCATGTTTTTTAACGTTTCTAAAGATGTTCTTGCATGCATGGATGTATGTTTACACTCTGCTCTGTGCACTTCCAATGTTGTTTCAGAGGTGTAACTATCAACCAATAACTTGTTGTGTTTTATTGTATTTTATTATGTGGTAGACCATCACAAAGTGGAGAGAAAAAGTTATTTGCAGCCTCTAGGATTCCATGATTGCACTATATGTAGCTCTGTTCACCTTCCAATAAACTCTGACTAGCTTCCCAGTCTCAGTTGTACTCCGACAGCATGATGCTGCCGACACTATGTTTTACAGTTGGGATGTTGTGTTCAGGGTGATGTGTTTTTACTGCCACACATAGTAGCATGTCAAAAAGGTCAAAAGTTTAATTTTGGTCTCATGTGACCATAGACCTTCTTCCAAATGTTTGTTGTGTCCCCAACATTACTTGTTGCAACCGATTCTCTACACTGAGCTCTTGAGCTCCGCAACTCCTCCATAGTTACCATGGGCCTCTTGTCTGCTTTCTAAAAAAAACCTGAAGGCAGTTGTTTGCACTAGATTGTACTTGAAGGCATCAGATTAAAAGTAGCTCAATATATATGCGCACAATACATTTTTGATTTTCACTTGGAGAAACCTTGGAGAAATAAAATACTTGTGGTAACTGTGCTTAAACTCCACAAACCCTTTTTAAGACTTTGTACAAAGTCTGCCTCACCATTGTTTGCTTCCCCAAAACTCAAGAGTTTTCACTGTGACCAGCAGGAGGGTTTCACATCTGCCCTGCAGCTGCAACATTGCCTTGCTCCACTGTTGTCCATTTTACAGTTTCTCATACATCTTTAGCCAGATTGAAAGATAAAACCATGTTAACGTTTATGAGAGATATTACCCTGAGAAGGGGACTAATTTTTTACCCCTTATTTAATGCATTTTTATTTTGCTTGGCTCAGGAGATGCTTATGGTTCCACTGAGATTTTTCCAGCTCTGGTTTTGTGAAGCTGCATAAATATTAAGTAGGGTTGTGCCCAAAGAGAACTTGTGTTTTCAGTCATTTCTCTGAATAAATACAGTTTAGCAAACATTTCCTTTGACCCTTTCCCAGGCACTGTGAGCACAGGTAGTCGGTGAGTCTGGGCAGGGGTCTGTCCTCTCTCGTGTGGCCCAGCTTCTCATAAATACCATGTTGGAAAGTTAATGTGCTGCTTGACCAGGTGGAAAGGATAAATCTGCCTCATAAACTTTTAGCATTGTTAAGGTTTTACAGCAGAGACTCACCTTGTTGCCTTCTCAGGTGAGGTATTACCCGGCTGAACTCCAGGTGTGTGTTTGGAATGGTTGTTATACATTGGCTGCTTTATCCCAGATGCTGTATGAATGTCTGCTCAATGTGTTCGTAACAAAGGTCGTTGATTAACACTATTGATTTTTGTTGAGATAGATAGTGAGCAGAGCTAATGCACAAGAAAAAGAGCACTGTTTTTGGAGGAGAAAACAAAAAAATAAAAGCCCATCTCTAACATTACCAACATCGGAAGTGAAAAGAATACAAATTTAGCTGCAGCATTTTCCCCTCAACCTGTCCAGCCCGAGTGTGAATAATCATTTTAGGTTATCTTCTGTCTTTTTAAATACCATTCTGACAGAGGAGTGAACTCTAGAAGCAATGGCAGAACATTTTTATTGAACAATTTAGCAGAACAATCAGGAAATGTTTAAGGAATAGAATTGGCTACCACTTTGAGCAACTCCAGTAAGAACTTATTACTTAACTTATTACTTAGAGCAAAACTGTTTTAAGCACCTCATCTAATTCATTGCGTAGGAGGTAGCCCATGTAATGATCTATGGAAGTAAAATAGTCTCATTGGAATTTTTTAGACATTGAATTTGAACGCTGAATTTTTATCCTGTGCAGCTATGTATGTGATTTTTTTTTTTGTACCCAAAATTTGCCAGGAAACATTTCGCCTGCAAGAATTCGCCAGAAAAAATTCAAATGCAGAAATTCGCCTGAAAAATGAAACTGCAGAAATTCACCTGCAAAAATTCACCTGCAAATATGTTGACCTTGTGGTGACTCATGCCAAAGCAATCAGCACTAGATCGAGTCAAGCAGCTGATAATGCATCTTAACACTGGATACCACCTGCCAAAAAAAAATCCAAGAAGAGTCAAGCGGCTATTAGCCAATCAAAATACGCTCATTTGATCACGTGACCCACCAGTTTGCTTCTGCAGAGGCTCATCTTTTGACCCAGAAGGAAGCGACTGAAGTTGGCTTCCAGTTGTAGCTTCCAATTTGGGAAACAGTTAAAGGGCTGGTTTTAGAGCAAGTTTTGGAGCAGGACCAATTCTAAGATGGTCCAAATGGAAAAAAAAAGCACTGATGTGGCCCTTTATTAAATTTTCACAAATCAAATAAAGCTTTTACAAATCCCAAATTGTGTTTATAGGATTCTGCTATTAGTATACAATAATCTAGTCCAGGTTTACACTGTCTAAGTACTGTAGTTTTTTAGATTTTTGCAGGCAAATTTCTGCAGGTGAATTTTTTGCCTGCATATTTTAAGTACATAAAAAAATCACATACATAATTGAACAGGATAAAAATTCAGTGTTATAAATTCAATGTCTAAAAAATATCTGATTCTAATGAGATTATTTTACTTCCATAATGATCCTTGGTTGCAAGGGTTTGGTTCTCGTTTATGGTTTCATAATTTCCATGTTATTCATTAAGTTCTATACTCTTGCCATTTTATAGTTATTCCTTTTTGCTTAGTTTCTTAGTTTATGCTCATTGTTCTTTTAGTATTTATTCTGTTACATCACTATTTATATTTTCCCTTCATTAATAATTTCTTTGTGTCCCAGCTGAGCTCTATTCGTTTTAGTTAACTCATAAGTTAGTCTCTCTTACTTAGTCTCCCTGCACTCCTTCTGGCCCACCTGCTTCACATTTTTCCCTGATTGACTTACACCTGCATTCTATGCCATTCTCCACTTGTTCCACAGTATATATACCTACCAGTTCTCATTGTTCCCTGCTGAATCCACCCATTATTTTTCATTCCAAGGCCTGTTTTCCTCTCTGTTGTCCCACACTTGTTCCACATCCTGCTCTCCTTGTGTTGTATGTTTTTTATTTAACTAATAAATCCTCAAAATGTTCATCCAACATTTCTGTCTGTATTTGGGTCCAACTCCAAAATCACACTTCATGACTGCCCAGGGAAACTGCTAGCTGTATGGCTCTGCTTAAGCTTCACATAGTTTACCTCCTTTGACTTTCAGGTTTTTCAATGCTTGTGTTTGGAAAAACAAAAGATGCAAAATTATGAATGACAAGTTTAACCTGAAAGTTAAATTTTCAGTAAACTTGCAGACCAGCAAATGGCATGTAAATAATGCAGTCACCAAATATGTACAGGGGTTGGACAATGAAACTGAAACACCTGTCATTTTAGCGTGGGAGGTTTCATGGCTAAAATCGGATTGTATCTAAAAAACATAAAACCACGGCTGCCCAAATCACAGCAGAATTAAATGTGCACCTCAACTCTCCTGTTTCCACCAGAACTGTCCGTCGGGAGCTCCACAGGGTCAATATACACGGCCGGGCTGCTATAGCCAAACCTTTGTTCACTCATTCCAATGCCAAACGTCGGTTTCAATGGTGCAAGGAGCGCAAATCTTGGGCTGTGGACAATGTGAAACATGTATTGTTCTCTGATGAGTCCACCTTTACTGTTTTCCCCACATCCGGGAGAGTTACGGTGTGGAGAAGCCCCAAAGAAGCGTACCACCCAGACTGTTGCATGCCCAGAGTGAACCATGGGGGTGGATCAGTGATGGTTTGGGCTGCCATATCATGGCATTCCCTTGGCCCAATACTTGTGCTAGATGGACGCGTCACTGCCAAGGACTACCGGACCATTCTTGAGGACCATGTGCATCCAATGGTTCAAACATTGTATCCTGAAGGCGGTGCCGTGTATCAGGATGACAATGAACCAATATACACAGCAAGACTGGTGAAAGATTGGTTTGATGAACATGAATGTGAAGTTGAACATCTTCCATGGCCTGCACAGTCACCAGATCGAAATATTATTGAGCCACTTTGGGGTTTTTTGGAGGA
Organism: Crenichthys baileyi; assembly: GCA_036173005.1. Taxonomy (NCBI): domain Eukaryota; kingdom Metazoa; phylum Chordata; class Actinopteri; order Cyprinodontiformes; family Goodeidae; genus Crenichthys; species Crenichthys baileyi. Next base: position 232,834 of record JAHHUM010001839.1, on the reverse strand, counting down.
GCGAGTCAGGAAACGTTTTCCTCCACCAGTATCACGTAGTGACCTGGCCACTATCCTGCAAGAAGAATGGCTTAAAATCCCTCTGACCACTGTGCAGGACTTGTATATGTCATTCCCAAGACGAATTGACGGTGTATTGGCCGCAAAAGGAGGCCCTACACCATACTAATAAATTATTGTGGTCTAACACCAGGTGTTTCAGTTTCATTGTCCAACCCCTGTAGGTGACTATGTAGCATCATGAACAGACTGACCATAACCCCATGCTATCCTGTGTTAAACACACATCCAAGGACCCCAACAATTTACACATTGACCCGGCAATGTATGTGCTATCAAAACATGCTGCTGGAATTGTACAACTAAATGGGCATGGCAAATAACTCCGCTTTAACCAGAGTACGATGCTCAAGTTATGTGTAGGACATTTCCTCTATATTTGGCTAAGCTCTGTGTTGCAGTTCTCATGCAGGCTGTCCCAATACATTCAGTGCCTCATGAACAAGTAAAGTTTCTGTGTGCCGTTTCCAAAGTGTTAATATCTGCATCATATTCTGCTGATCAATGTATTTGTCATATTTGACCAACACTGGTCTTTTTAGCACCAGAAGTCTTTGCTTTATGTCACATTCATTCTGCAGTCTTGTGTGACTCTTTTATCTGATGGTCTTTACAGGGCTCAGAGAAGGTCAGCAAACACAGTCTGTATTATCAGCACTAGATCAAAGTTGATAGGGGATGCATTATGTCCGGTAGATGTGAGTACACACCCACACGCAAAGTTTCGGGTCACCCATGACTGACCACAACAAGGGAGAATTGACATATTGTATGGCAAGCATTATCTCTGCAAACTGCCATCCTTACACAGGTATCAAACTCTGTACAAAACATCTTGCAATTCCCACACCATCTATTTTAACAACTGACATTAGCTACACTATAGATTAACAATATAATATGTTGGTTGTATTGGTAGTGGTGTCCTCTCCACCTATTGGACAATTTTGGTCTTTAAGGGTTTATGTCCTACAGGTTGTAGATGTGTCTCTGCTCCCAAAAAACTGATTCAAACTGTTGAATCGTCTCCTCAGTCTGTCTCCGGGTTTTGCAGGAATCTACTAATGACCTGTTGATTTAAATAGTCTGGACCAGGCAAACACCTAAAATATGCATAAGCAAAATCTCACCCTCGTCGAGATACTTAAGCTTCGCCTCGTTTAAAACCATCCAATAGGGGCATGGCGGTGGAAGGCCTCAGTCCTCGAAGCAGCTGTACCGGGTTCAAGTCCCAACCCGGAGACCTCAACTTTGTGTCTTCCCCCTCTCTCCACTCAGGAATGCAAAAAAAGTGAAGTAAAGGCCAATAGTGCCACAAAATAACAAAAGAAAACACCCAATAGGGGTTAATGTGTCAGATATGATATGATATTATGCTAACTGACATGAAGTGGGGAACACTAATTATCATCATGGCATCTGTTAGTGGCTGGGAAACAGTAGGCAGCAAGTGAACATTTTGTCCCCGAACTTGATGTGTTGGAAAAGGGAAAATGGGCAGTGTCATGATTCAAGCAAACTTGACAAGGGTCGCATTGTGATGGCTAGATGACTGGGCCACAACTCGTAAAATGCAGCTGTTGTGGAGGGTTGCTGTTCTGCAGTGGTCAGTTTCTATTAAAAGTGCTCCAAAGAAGGAACAGCAGTGAACCAGTGACAGGATCATGGCCAGCCAATTATTTTTTCATGTGGGCAGAGAACCCTGGCCTATGTGTTCCACTCTAACAGACAAGTTTTCGTAAGTCAAATTGCAAAAAAAAAAAGTGAATGCTGTTTCTGATCGAAATGTGTCAGAACACAGTTTATTGCAATTTGTTGTATATGGGGCTGACAGCACCAACAATTCCCAGGTGAGAATCACAACTGGACCATGGAGCAAGGAAAGAAGGGTGGCTGCTTTGACAAATGAAACCTTGAATCCTGCCCTCCATATATTTGTTACTTTGACACATACAACCTGCCTAAGCATTTCTGCAGACCATGTACATGCTCTTATGGAAACTGTATTTATTGATGACTGGGGCCTTCTTCAGCAAGATAATGCACCCTGGCACAGAGCAAAAATGGTCCAGGAACAGTTTGAAGCGCACAAGACGTTGGAGGTGTTAGATTTGCCTACACATTTTCCAAAGGTTCTGGACAAACAAGTCCAATCCATGGAGGTCCTTCTTCACACCTTCCAAGATGTTGCCATATCACAGCACAACTTCAGACTTTAAGGTGAGTCCATGCCTCTTACAAGGAGGGCTAGTTCGGCAGCCAGAGAGGGACCATTAGGCAGCTGGTCATAATGTTATGTCAGATCTAGGTATTTCCTTTTTTGGACGTTTGAGCAGGAATATGAAGTCTATACTTCGTTTTGTAGTTTAAATGTGCAGATTTCTATTTTCTAAAGGAATCAGTTAATAAATGATCAAATAATCTAATGTAAAGCTCGTTGGTTCACTAGAAATCAAGGGGCCAATTATTTGCCTGCTTTGAACAGCTGTTAATCTTACTTTAGATTTACCTCAGTGAGCGGTCTGATGGAGTTATTGAAAAAATATAAATTAGAACCTGTGCTCCCCAGCTTTTATCTTTCTGAAATCACTTCTTACCTCTCCTCTTTAATCTCTCTTCCTTTGCAACCATCAGTGGATCAGAGAGAAGCTTTTCATTACCACCCTTGCTCAGTGCTGATCCTTAGATCATATTTCAAACTCAGGGCTGCTCTCACAGAGAATAATACGGCAGTGGCAGGGGGATGAATACTTGAGATATGGAAGCACATAACTCTGCATATCTCATCACTTTTTCTCACATTCCAACAATAAATATGAGGCGAGGAGAGGAGACAGTGGCGGTGAAATGCACAGCGGGCTCTTTAACTTCTTCTGACATGGGAAGATAAGAAAGTAGAGATGATCCTGTTAGTGTTTTCAACAATGATCATGGAGGTGAGATCAGGTTTAAATACAAACAGATGGATCCTCTGTCCTGCTCTCATTCTACTATTTCCTAGGAAGACTGAGCTTACAGTGTTGTACAAAAGCATTCATACCCTTTGAACATTATTATATTTTTTCCTGTTACGTTCATAAAATTCAAGGCATTTTACTGGGAGTTTATGTGATAGACCAACATAAAGGAGGGAGGGAAGGTTTTCAAAACATTTTACAATTAAAAATCCCAAATGTCTATTCAGCCCATCTGGGTCAATTTTTTGTAGAATCACCTTTCACTACAGTTATAGCTGCAAGTCTATTGGGGTAGGTCTCCACCAGCTTTGGGATTTTTCCCATTTTTTGCTAAATAGCTTAAACTCAGTCAGATTGGATGGCATCTGTGAACAATATTGTTCTAGTCTGCTTACAGATTTCCATTTGGATTTGGGAATAGTCTATTCTAACACATCAATATACTTTGATCTAAACTGTTCCACTGTAGCTCTGGTGGTACTGTTTAGGGTGATCCTGCTAGAACGTAAATCTCTGTGTTTAGCTCAATCCATCTCCCCATCAGCTCTGACCAGCGCCCCTGTACATGCTAAAGAAAAGCATCCCCACAGCATGACCATGTTGTGTTCAGGGTGATGGGTTGTTTTATTTTTGCTGCACACTTGGCATTTTGCACTGAGGCCAAAAAGTTTCCTTCTCATCTGACCATAACAACATCTGACCATATTTACTGTATCCCACATGGCTTGTGGCAAACATTGAAGTTAGTTTTCCCCTGGTTGTTATGATTTGGGGTTGTTTGGTTTTTGATTTCTGGTTTTTTCTTTATGTTTTTCACAGTTAAGGTTTTGAATCATGTTTCTGTTTGTTTTTCTGGGTTTTTCTTATATTTCTCACAGTTTTTGAATCATGCTTTGTTTGTTATTTTTCTGGTTATGGTTTAGTCTTGTTCATGTTTTGTCAAGTTTGGTTTTTGGTTCTGGTCATGCTTTAGTTTTTGTTTATATTCAAGAGTTTCTGTTCTTGCTCCAGCCACGTTCTGTTCTGTTAATCATCTGTATCCGGTTCACCTGCATCTTGTCAATCTGTCTTGCTCCACCTGGTTTTCACTCCATATATACACACCTGTTCTGTTGTACATTGCGGATTCATTGTGTATCCCTACTCATGTCTTGTTTTGTGGACCATGCCATGCCTCTCAAGCCAGCCTACTTCTGTTTTGTTCCTGCCTCTGTTAAGAGTGAGTTTTTGTTGATTAAATTTTCACTTACCATCACGCTGCCTCCTCATCTGCATTCTGGGGTCCAATATCAAAGTCATAACAGAATGAATCCGCCAAGGATGAACCTCGCGGATGAGCATCAGGCTAGCTCTATGGACCTTTTTACCTTCCTGTCTCAGGAGGCGGAGAAGACTCTGCGCCGTTCTGCAGGGCTGTCAGTACCGCAGTCGGCTTACGATGGGTCCAGGTTGGTGATTCCATGTCCGGGGACGGGTCCCCTTCGTCGCCGTTCTCCACCTGCTCCCCTGGCTGCGCACCAAGGTCCGGCAGCAAAGCCGACGTCCTCCTTCCGCCGCAAGAAACGCCGGCGTGGAGCACCTTCCTGTGTTTCAGCCGGCGAGGAGTCTCTCACGGCTGCTGCTGTCATGCCTAGAGCGGGAACTCCCTTGCTTGCTGGCGGGAGGGCTGCACCAAGTAAGCCCGCTTCTTTGCCTGCCACAGCACCATCTCCCAAGCTCGCTGCACCTCCGCCCATGCCGTCTTCGCTCGCTCCAGCCCGGTGTTCTGAGGCAACACCTGACGAGCTGGAGGAGCGATTAAGGTTTTTTGCTCGACAGATTAGGACCTTTAGAGAGACCAGTCTCATGTATTCCTCTCCGGAGCTGATGGAGAGGATCGGGCAGATGGAGAGGGACTATGAGACGGCAGTAAGGCAGTTTTACTGCCTTTCACCTTCCACGCCAGGACTCCAGGGAGCTGCTGCTGCTGCAGAGCAGTCCACGCCAGGACTCCAGGGAGCTGCTGCTGCTGCAGAGCAGTCCACGCCAGGACTCCAGGGAGCTGCTGCTGCTGCAGAGCAGTCCACGCCAGGACTCAAGGGAGCTGCTGCTGCTGCAGAGCAGTCCACGCCAGGACTCAAGGGAGCTGCTGCTGCTGCAGAGCAGTCCACGCCAGGTCTCCAGAGTGCTGTAGAGCTTTCGGAGGGCCCTGAGGGCCGGCTGCCTCCACTTCCAGGTCCTAAGCACCTTCTCAGTTTTCTCTGGGGGGTGCTCACGGAACTCAAGCCTGACACACAGCCTGACACACCACAGCCTGTCTCTGCCAGGTCTGACACTCCACACCCTGACACACCACATCCTGTCTCTGCCAGGTCTGACACACCACAGCCTGTCTCTGCCAAGCCTGACGCACCACAGCCTGTCTCTGCCAGGTCTGACACTCCACAGCCTGACGCACAACAGCCTGTCTCTGCCAGGCCTGACGCACCACAGCCTGTCTCTGCCAGGCCTGACGCACCACAGCCTGTCTCTGCCGGGCCTGACGCACCACAGCCTGTCTCTGCCAGGCCTGACGCACCACAGCCTGTCTCTGCCGGGCCTGACGCACCACAGCCTGTCTCTGCCAGCCCTGACTCACCACAGCCTGACTCACCACAGCCTGACTCAGGGTCTGACCTGAAGTCTGGCTCAACCTCCTCCACACGCCCCAGAGGACGTCGTAAGAGGGACGCCTCTGTTCACGCCACCGAGGGTCTCTGGGACGCCTTGGCCCCTGCGCACGCCACTGAGGGTCTCTGGGACGCCTTGGCCCCTGCGCACGCCACAGAGGGTCTCGGCGACACCTCGGCTCCTGCTCACGCCACCGAGGGTCTCTGCGACGCCTCGGCTCCTGCTCACGCCACCGAGGGTCTCTGCGACGCCTCGGCTCCTGCTCACGCCACCGAGGGGCCCTGCGACGCCTCGGCTCTTGCTCACGTCACCGAGGGTCCCGCCGACGCTTCGGCTCCTAGCCTCCAGGGGTTCATTAGGAAACTGGTCCTCGTTCTGGCCTCTGAACCCTGCGACGAGGGGTTCGAGGAGGAAGAACCGCCGGATCCTGTCTCTGGGGACTTCAAAGGACAGGTTGTCCTCGTTCTGGCCTCGGAGCCCCTTGACGAGGGTTTCGAGGAGGAATCACCGCCAGATCCTGTCTCTGGGGACTTCAAGGAACAGTTTGTCCTCGTTCTGGCTTCTGAACCCAGAGATGAGGGTTCGCCAGGCCCGCTTCGGCCTCTGAGGGTTCGCCAGGCTCCGCTTCAGCCTCTGAGGGTTCGCCAGGCTCTGCCTCTGAGGGTTCGCCAGGCATTCCTGGTCGCCCGCCTGAACTCTGTGCCTGCTCGGGACGACCTCCTGGTCGCCCGCCTGAACTCTGTGCCTGTTTCTGGCCCTCCTGCCATGGCCCCCTCCGCCCACCCTGCTTAGGTTGTTTTTTGTTTGGACTCTTGTGGGCGTCTGGTATCCGCCCTTAAAGGGGGGGTTCTGTTATGATTTGGGGTTGTTTGGTTTTTGATTTCTGGTTTTTTCTTTATGTTTTTCACAGTTAAGGTTTTGAATCATGTTTCTGTTTGTTTTTCTGGGTTTTTCTTATATTTCTCACAGTTTTTGAATCATGCTTTGTTTGTTATTTTTCTGGTTATGTTTTAGTCTTGTTCATGTTTTGTCAAGTTTGGTTTTTGGTTCTGGTCATGCTTTAGTTTTTTGTTTATATTCAAGAGTTTCTGTTCTTGCTCCAGCCACGTTCTGTTCTGTTAATCATCTTTATCCGGTTCACCTGCATCTTGTCAATCTGTCTTGCTCCACCTGGTTTTTCACTCCATATATACACACCTGTTCTGTTGTACATTGCGGATTCATTGTGTATCCCTACTCATGTCTTGTTTTGTGGACCATGCCATGCCTCTCAAGCCAGCCTACTTCTGTTTTGTTCCTGCCTCTGTTAAGAGTGAGTTTTTGTTGATTAAATTTTCACTTACCATCACGCTGCCTCCTCATCTGCATTCTGGGGTCCAATATCTCGCAAAGTCGTAACACTGGTTTTCTTTCAGCAGTTGTTTCACTCTGCCATCAAAGCAAACTTGTGAAGGGAATATCACATACAGGGGTTGGACAATGAAACTGAAACACCTGGTTTTAGACCACAATAATTTATTAGTATGGTGTAGGGCCTCCTTTTGCGGCCAATACAGCGTCAATTCGTCTTGGTAATGACATATACAAGTCCTGCACAGTGGTCAGAGGGATTTTAAGCCATTCTTCTTGCAGGATAGTGGCCAGGTCACTACGTGATACTGGTGGAGGAAAACGTTTCCTGACTCACTCCTCCAAAAAAACCCCAAAGTGGCTCAATAATATTTCGATCTGGTGACTGTGCAGGCCATGGGCGATGTTCAACTTCACTTTATGTTCATCAAACCAATCTTTCACCAGTCTTGCTGTGTGTATTGGTGCATTGTCATCCTGATACACGGCACCGCCTTCAGGATACAATGTTTGAACCATTGGATGCACATGGTCCTCAAGAATGGTTTGGTAGTCCTTGGCAGTGATGCGCCCAGCTACCACAAGTATTGGGCCAAGGGAATGCCATGATATGGCAGCCCAAACCATCACTGATCTACCCCCATGCTTCACTCTGGGCATGCAACAGTCTGGGTAGTACGCTTCTTTGGGGCTTCTCCACACCGTAACTCTCCTGGATGTGGGGAAAACAGTAAAGGTGGACTCATCAGAGAACAATACATGTTTCACATTGTCCACAGCCCAAGATTTGCGCTCCTTGCACCATTGAAACCGACGTTTGGCATTGGCATGAGTGACGAAAGGTTTGGCTATAGCAGCCCGGCCATGTATATTGACTCTGTGGAGCTCCCGACGGACAGTTCTGGTGTAAACAGGAGAGTTGAGGTGCACATTTAATTCTGCCGTGATTTGGGCAGCCGTGGTTTTATGTTTTTTGGATACAATCCGGGTTAGCACCCGAACATCCCTTTCAGACAGCTTCCTCTTGCCTCCACAGTTAATCCTGTTGGATGTGCTTCGTCCTTCTTGGTGGTATGCTGACATTACCCTGGATACCGTGGCTCTTGATACATCACAAAGACTTGCTTTCTTGGTCACAGATGCGCCAGCAAGACGTGCACCAACAATTTGTCCTCTTTTGAACTCTGGTATGTCACCCATAATGTTGTGTGCATTTCAATATTTTGAGCAAAACTATGCTCTTACCCTGCTAATTGAACCTTCACACTCTGCTCTTACTGGTGCAATGTGCAATCAATGAAGACTGGCTACCAGGCTGGTCCAATTTAGCCATGAAACCTCCCACACTAAAATGACAGGTGTTTCAGTTTCATTGTCCAACCCCTGTAGATGTCCTCTGCAGCTCCTCCAGAGCTAATAAAGGCCTTTTGGCTGTTTTGTCTGATTAAAATGCCTGGCCTGTAGATTTTGGTGGACGGCCATGGCTTGGTAGGTTTGCAGTTATACTGTAGTCTTTCTGTTTTCAAATGATGGATTTAAGAGCTGTGTTCCAGCAGTTGGGATAATATTTTATCCACCTTATGCCTAGATCACACCACTCATTGAGCGAATTCTGTTGGAACGTCTATTCCTTGTTTTTTATATGTAGCCTAAAAGTAGGTCTCTTTCAGAACAAATTTAGGTGAAAAAATGCATGTATGAACATCCATGTAGGTGGAACAGAGGTGAAATATGATTTAATGTTATATTGATTTAGTGTTTAAATCCCAGGGAGAACATTAGTTGTGCGTTTGACTATTTTTAATGGTAATTTTCTGTTGTGGGTTGCAAATGTGGTTAGGGATGAAACAACCAGGACTTGACGCTCTGATGAATTGTTACTGATCATAAAATGATGTACATTACTTGTTATTTCTAAACCTAAAAATCATACCTGGTTTGCTATCAGCATTGCTGTTAGTCCTTGTAAGAAGCTAACGTATCTCTTTTAGTGGTCATTTGTAGCTCAAGCACAGGTAAGGTATACAGTATATTTTCATCCTCCCTGGGCTTTAAAAAGATCACATCTGCAGGGCGTTCGGGATGCTTTAAATTTAGGTTCTTTACCCACATTCGTTTTGATTCCTTGATATGTCTATTGGTGACTGTGGATAATAATCTTCTGATTGCAACAATAACCCATTTGCAACACGCACCAACTGAAGCCATGAGTTAAGCTTTGTCTGATTAAAGGTGCCGCAAACAGCGTAACAAGTAGGCATGTAGGGGCATGTCTGAGCTTCAAAAGGACATGTGATTATCGTAACAAGTGAAAAGGTTTAGCTGAACTGCAGTTACTTCCAAACACACACCTAAATATCTACTGAAATAAACCACTTCGCTGTTGCTGAAGCTAACATAGCCTACTGGATGTTGCTGACATAATAAATCCTCCAGCAGCCACGCCAACAACTTTCTCCCTGACTTGTCTGCTGTCTTCTTTGGTCTTCATGATGCATTAGTGAAAAGTTCACTAATGTTCTCTGAAAGAGTTACACTAATTTTAAGTGATACAGCAGCAGACTGTGTGTATTCATTAAATAACACATTTAGGCTTTGGTGCTCTGGATTCTTAAGGGTGTCTGAGTAAGGGGGGCTGAATATAAATGCATGCCAGTTTTTCTTCCAATTCACAATTATGCGCTACGTTTTGTTTGTCTCTCACAGAAAATCCCAATAAACTATGTTGAAGTTTGTGGATGTGCAATGTGAAGAAAGGTTAGAATGTTTAACAAGTGTGAATACTTTTTCAAGATACTTTAGCGAATAGTGCAACATGTTTCGCATACGTACTATTACATCTAAATCAAAATGCATCGTCTGTATTCTGTCAAATAAAGTAATTTATCATACGGAGCAGCCGTTTAGAGAAACTGCCTTGCTGAACATTTGGGGTTCCATGACCAATTGGAAGAGATCAAATTATACTGACCGTATCACGTGAAGCTGCAAACTGCTTCAATGACTGCCGCTGTCTGTTATCAAGGGGTGAAAGTGAGGCGGTACGGTCCAGTACTGGGTACCATTAAAAGATTCTGCACCGGTACCCAGTACCGGGAAGAGGGAAGAAAAGCTGTCTGCTATGAAGCCATCAACCAGAACCAGTTATGGCTGCAAAAACTCCCGAGCACACAAAGAACAGATCAGCTACCAATAGGCAGTCTAAAACACGACTAAATCTGTTTATAAATATAGTTATTTTCCCCTCATTCCAAACTGTTTCTGAACTGTTCTGCTATGCTGGAGCCTCATTGCTCTTGCTTTGCTTCTCTCCCCTCGGAGCTCGAGGCTGTTGTGAACGGCCAGCCTTTAAAACGAGCACCGCTACGTTTAATGTCTGTCTGCTCGCTGCTAAATACCCCAGTTAAAAGCAAAGGGAGAGTAACTAGTTGTGGTTCATGTTATTTTGCTGAATTACAACAACACAGTACAGCTCGAAAACACCGCTTATGAACAGAGATTTTACATACACTACACAAGAGCGCATGCGCGCTTACCTCCAAAACAGAGCGGTTGCCAAGGAGATCGGTGTGTTGGATGTAATGGACTGGTAGATTTTACACAGGTGGTGCACAGACATAAAAAAACGCCGCTTGCATTAGGACAGGACGAACAATAAATCACTTACCATCTACAGACTTTTAAATAAAAACCGCAAAAACAACTGAACTGTCAAATTTTTTATTTAAATGAAGTCAAAACTTGACCACATCAGAAAATGGTTTATCATTGTTTCATGCATGGCAGTTCTTTAACAATTGAAATATATATATATATTCTACATTGTCAAGTGATTCTAATTTCTGCCTTATACAGACAGCCTACAGTAAAGTAAAATATTGATACATTTTAACTAGTCTGAGTTTGGACTTTGCTGAGAGAGAGAGAGGGAGATCTCGAGGGGGCCACAGATGAGAGTAACAATTAACACACACACAAACATTATATATATATGTATATATATACTGTATATACATATACATGCATATATGTCCCTAGATCTCCCCCCCCCTTGTAGCGCCGCCCCTAAGTACCGGCAAGAATTTAAAACTACTAACTACAAATGTGCAATCAAATGAGCAAGTAATGGTTTCCGTTTTTCCATGGGAACAGACTGACATGCCAGAGGTCGGTGACTTCCATCACAACTGTATCGACCAATCTCCTCTCTCATCTTGCTCCCTTTCTGCTCCCCCTCCCTTCTTCATCCTTTCATCTTAACTGACCAGAGAGTCAACGACGGAATGGCAAACAGTGATCTAGGGCCTAGAAGAGAGATAAAGCAAGGGAAACAGGCAGAGAAAAAGATGACAAGATCCCATCCCACAGTTATCCCCTCTTGTTAATTACTGCCTTGTGCTGTGGGATGGAAGGCTGCATGCTCGCTGCGACATCTGTGTGAATAATAGCTTTATCCCTCAGAGTAAAAGAATGGGGAGATTTTCATCACAACAAAGCTGCTATTTGCAGTGAGATTTAGCGCTATTGTGGGCCTTTGATGTTTTCCCGATGACATGAATAGCGAGGAGTGATGTGAATCTGAACAGCAGAGAAGTGACACAGGCGCAAAATTATGCCTTCCTTTTCATTTGTCACACTTTGTCAAATTTCTCTTTTTCTAAAGCAGTACAAAGGCAGGAAGTTAGTGTTTGTGTTAGGTGGGTTAGGGTGGGAAGATTCTGTAACTTTTCATAATCTCATAAAGAAAAGTCCCATAAGGTTTGAACATGGAATACATGTTTTTATTCAGACAAAAAGACCATTAAAAACCATAAAGGGATGCTTTGTTATAGCCCATGATACAATCATGGTTCCTATGCAGTCTGTAAAAGTATGGAATTTGATTACAGTGTTTTCCAGGTCTGGATAAGAATGAAGAAAGAAGAGTACGTAAAATATTATTTTTAGAAATATTCCCTATCCTATTGACTCAAAGCTATTTGTCCATCCTTCCTTCTTTGCTTCCTTTCTCTTTCTTGTGTCCTTCCTTCCTTTCTTCTCTCTATCAATCCCTCTGAACACAGTAGAAATACCTGTCATAACTATACAATGCACATTTGTATGTAGTGTAGATGAAGGTTTAATTTCTACATTAAAATTGTGTAGGAACCCCACAGTGGCCACCTCCAGTTTTAGTCTCATTAGGTTCAGTTAATTATAATATTTAACATTTTGACAGTTACACCTTCTTTATTTGCTTGGTGAGGTGTTCTAATTGTTTTTCTTTTTGTAGTTCTTTATCTGTTTGTTAATTTAGCAAACTTTCGCTTTATAATTAAACAAACACATTTGAAGGGCCACATTTATTAATATGTGAATGAAAAACAGCCAACAACAGCAGACCTCATTAAAAGGAAAACAAATGCTGTAGCCTTTACTAAGCTCAGCTGCTGTTGCTGGGATTTCTTGAACTAACTGAGTGTTTAAGAAAGCCAGCTGGACATATTTACCAATTAGAGGTATTCCCTTTTTATATACTAGAAAACTGAATCAGTGCTTTGATCAAAAAAGGGACTGTAGCAGGCTTTTCTTATTTGCTTGGAACGCTGATGTCATTGATTTGGCTATTACACGTTTCAATGTGATGCTAAGACAGACTTTACCAGCAGACAGGAGTTGACATGAGGAAATTGTTGACATGAGGAAACAGCTACCCAACCCAACCTGGCCCTATATAAAAAAGTAATGCCTCTCAATTTTGATAACTGCCTGTGGCACCCTTGGTGTAAAAAACTGCCATCAGGCATTTGCGTTAACTGGCAATAAGTCTCTTACAACAGTGTGAACAGACTCTAGTTTAATCTTTTTCATAGAATTGCCAAAATGTAGAGTTTTCAAGCAAAAACGCAATACTTGGGCATCTTAGTTAAAATTAAGTTAGGACTATGACTAGGCAACTCTAAAACCTTCAGTTAGTTTTTTTCCTTTTAAGCCATTTAGAGATGGACATGTTAGTGGGCTTAGAATCTGTAGTATTTTCTAGCGCTATACTAAACTATCCAACAGCTTAGTTAATATGTAAATATGCACTATATATTTCTCCATTATTTATACATCTATTGACCCATCTGACTTTTAGTTTCCAATCAAGACAATCAATTCTTATACACTAAAAAAGATCAGAGCCCGTATTCACAAAGAATGCTAAGACTACAAGTAGCTCCTACTGACGTTGGTAAGAAACATCTTAGAATTTAAGATGTTTCTTAAAAGTTAATTACTAAGCATCTTAGGCACTAAGAGAGATTGTCATGATGTGGAGTTTTGGTTTGGTGTTTGTTTACGTTCATTTAGTCAGGTGTTTTTCCTGTTTACTTCTGGTGATGGTAGTTTTAGTTTCTATGCTTCAGGTGTGTTTTTGGGTTTCTTATTGATTTGTCTAGGTTCTGCATTGTTCTGTGTTGTTATGGGTTTGATGATTGTCTGTTTAGATCTGTTCCTCCGTTTTTAGTTTTGAAATTTATTTCCTGCCCTGTCCTTCGTATTTCTGTTCTTAGATCTGTGTTCTGGTTTCTGTGTTTACAGTTTGTTCTTCGTCTAGCTCCTCCATGTCCTCATTTGTCCCTATCTGGTTCACCTGCTCTCTCTGCTTCCCTGCCTCCTTGTCTCACCTGTTCCCTGTTCCTCTGATTACCTGCCCTATTGTTTAATGCCCACCTTTGTCTGTATTTAACTTTGCCTTCGTCCTTTGTTCCACACGGTGTCGTTATGTCTCTTTACGTTTCTCTGGATTTTGTCCGCACTTTGGATCCTGTTTTCTAAGGCTCTGTAAACTGGATATCCTGTCGACCTGCACCTCGACTTCATGTGAGTGCAACCTGCAAATAAAGACAAGTTTTGATCCCACTCTGCTTCCTCCGTGCTTGTCTGCTTTTAGTCCAGCAACAAATACGCAATTATGACAGTGATCCTAACTTGAATAAATGTTAAGAATAGTGAGGAGGACTTGTAGTGAGTCTAAGAGTGTTCTAAGAAGATAAGATGGCGGAAAGACAGAGAGAAAGGAGACATATTCTCCAAACAATGAACCACAGCAAATTAATAAAATGCTACCTGCTCCACCGCACAGGGGTCTGCCCCCTTAATAGTCCAGTAAATGAGTGCATAAACATCTATAACAATCATATAAGTTCTAATATAGAGATAAGATCAATTTTATCATCCCGCTAAGGGGATATTAAATAGTTTCAGCAGCAGAACAGGTTAAAGGTCAACCTCTAGTAAGGCAATAATAAATAACCAAGAATAAAAAGTGAACAAAATTACAAACAATATAGTACAGAATTATTTAATTATTTACAGACTGTAAAATGCTTTCCAAAAAAAAATACATTTGGAAAAACTTGAAAAAATATATACTGTAAATACAAACTCTAGAAAAGATTCAATAATCTAAGCACTATATACACAGAAGGAAGATGTAAATGAGGTGAAAAAGTATTTGCTGTATTGTTCATGAAAATGTCAGCAGCCTAAGCCTAAATGGTCATCTACAACACTCCCGGTCTGTGGAGAAGTTCTCTGGTGTGCTGCTATCTCCTCCATAGCTTCTGATCACAGCAGGTACCAGAGCTGCTCACATTCCAGGCTGGTGCTGAAAGCAGAGGGAACGACGCATTGATCTGCTGGAAAAGCCTGTTTGGTCTCACCGTGATCCCAGGACCAAATCTACCTTGCAACACTCCTCTCTTCTCCTCCACCAGCAGGCTCTGCTCCTCTGTTCAGTTCGGTTTTCGCCACCTATTTTCTCCGTTTTGTGTTGTTCATTTTACCAAACTAAACCTCTTTATACAAGAAGGAGATCACAGTAAAATGCTGAATTTTAATAATAATATGAAATTCCTTAATATGAAATAGATGCAGTATGAAAACGACCCGCATGGCTAGTAAACATAATAAAGAGTAAATCAAAACTAATGATACGTTCAAACATGTTGATACTGTGTGCCATTTAATTGCATTGTGCTAAGTTTTATCATCATGATACACATTTCTGAATCCAGTCTAAATTCCATCATCGGTTAAATTCTCTTCAATGGAGAGTTTTTTTCTCTCCATTGGAGAACATTTGTTTGTTTTATTTTTTGTTTTTTTTGCAACAACCAATCACAGCTCTTAGAAAACATCGCCACACCTCTCTCAGCAGAGAACGGAGTCACTCTTAAGCTAAGAGTCGTTGCCAGGTATTTTTAGGCTAAGTTAGGAGCTCTCTGAGAGGACTCTGAGAATCTTTGTAAATACGGGCCCTGGAGTTTAATCTGTTTACTAGCACTATGACTTAGCTTTAACCAGAGATAAGAACACGTCATCCAAAGACCAGGGGAAGAATCAAAATGAGTTACAAATTGCATCAAAGTATAAATTTATTATCGATCTACTGCATCCATGCATCTTTTGATCAGAAATAGAAATCATTATCCAAACCAAGACAAATCTATAAACAAACAACATAAAAAATATAAACTATCTCTACTGATAAGGGTCAATCAGGGAACATTCGGAAGAATTATTAAGTAAGCTCAAAAAGTTATTTCTGAGATTTTATTAGCCTTTTTTGCGTACCTTGGCTGAAAAAAATTAGTTTTTCTAAATTTTATCTTCTCAGAGACTCTCTAGACTCTCTAGAGTTCCTGAGGGAGAAGAGCAGGTGACAGCAGAGTAGGGTGTTTTTATTGAATGAAAGTTTCCGATTCCAGCTGGGACCCAGTCTTAGTATAACAGCTGGTAAATAAAATGTCACCAGTTTGGTGTTGGTGTTGATAAGGAGAAGCAGGGTCTTTAGGAGTCGCACAGATGATTTTTTTCAGAAACTTGTAGAAAATCAAAGGGTTTCCAAAGTATTGCAGAGAATACCTATAGGCAACAGGCAATGCCGACGACCAACGAAAGAAATTTGCTCAGTCAGTTCATCGGTCTGGCAAACTGGCGATTTTTCTCTTAAGGAGAGAGCAGAGCTTCACATGTCACTTACTCTGGTTCTTGGTTACATCTTTTTCTCATCTCGTCTCTTCCTTTTTCCTGACCTTCTGGAAGTCCCTGTCACATTTATAGTTTGTGACAACCATTGGTTGCAAACTTTAGATGGAGATATTACCTCACAAAATCTCAGGAAATACCTTATACATGAGAATTGTCTTTGTAACCATATTAATATTCAGAATCAAAGAGTCAAAGTATTAAATCCATACTCATTCAATGACAGTAGAGTCAATTTTTATAGCCTACATTCCTTAGATTCTAGCAGCTCCTGTCTGTGTGTGTGGGTATAACCAAAACCTTCCCCACAAGCTGGAATTTTAAACTGAAATTCTGAGTTGAACTACAGAATAAAGGCAAACATCTGATGGTAGCCAAATGCTTCAAATCATTGTCCTGATTTATAACCCTAGTGAACATTAGGTCACAAACTACAAGCTAGACATTCTCCTTCAGGATTTTCTGGTAGAGAGCAGAATTTATGGTTTCATCAATTACAGCAGGCTCTGAAGCAGCTACCACACCACCACCACCATGATTTACTGTAGGCACAATTTGCTCTTTTTATTATGCTTTATAAGCTTTTCACCAGAGGTAGGCAGAGGTAGAGGTAGTATCAGATACCTTCCAAAGAGTTCCACTTTTGTCTCATAAGTCCACAAAATATTTTCCCAATGGTCTTGCAGTGGTCTTGGTCTTGCAACTCTCAGAAATGACATTTTTGCCCAGTCTCTTTCTTGTTAGTAAACCATTACTTAAACCTTAACTGAAGCAAGTGAGGCCTGCAGATCTTTGGATCTTGCTTTGGGTTCTTGGGTTGTCATCTGGATGAGCTCTTGGAGTAATTTTGGTTGGCCAGCCAATTTTGGAAAGGTTCCTCACTGGTCCATTTTTTCTCAGTTTGTGGATGATGGCTCCCACTATGGTTCACTGAAGCCTTTAAAACAACTTTATAACCCTTTACAGACTGATAAATCTCAGTGACTTTGTTTCTAATCTGTTCTTGAATTTCTACATCAGCACATGATGTGTTGCTTTTTAAATCTTGCGACCTACTTCATGTTGTCAGACAAGTTTTGTTTATTTTTTGCCTGGCAGTACTCTGACCTGGGTGTGGCTTGTGAAATGCATCAAAAAAATGTGTTTAATCAAAGTTAATTCGTGAGTTCAGAAAGGAGGTTGTTCTTTTTCATATAGTCAACTTCTCCCCCTTTATAAACAAAATCACCATATGACAGGTGCACTTTTTATATCCTCAAGTTATTTTGGATGTTAATATTTCTTTTATAATCTAAAACATTTAAGTATTATTAAAAAGCAACAACAATAGTTATATTATTGAACTTATAGGTTAAAACAAAAAATTCAGCTTTATCATGTAACACATTGTCTACGCGAAAAATCACGTGTCCCACTTGCCCCCCTTATTGCTTTTAAAGAACCTAAGGTCATCCAGTATGGATCTCTCTGGCCGGTACCCCAGACGTCCAGTAAAGTAAGCCAAGCTTGAAGTGCTGTTTAGTGACGTGATTTTATTTCATGTGCTAAACGGATTCCTTCATGGCTTCTAAAGCTTAGCCTTTCCATATTTAGAACTGTTGCTAAACGACAATGCGTGTTTATGTGATAAACAGGCATCAGAGATTGATTTTCCCCAAATCTGTTTGCATCATGAGGTTCCCACCTAAAACATATTTGTAGACACTGTCCACAATGTCTGGCAGTTGTTTCTCTTTGAGTTGTTTCAGGTCAGAAGCTCCCTTTTGGCAATGGCAGGCATTATTGCTAAAAGGTCACCCTTGTTTAGAATGGTATCAAGCAGTAAACATGCAGGTTATTGTATAATCGTTTTAAATTCTGTATGGAAAACTGTGCTGGAGCAGAATTCAGACCCAGAGGTAAAAAATTCAAGAGGCATAAGAAAACATTCTTACGGATGCAGTTCCCTCAGGCTGTCCTCAGTCTGCCTATTTCTCTGCATCAGTCAACTCCCACCATGCTGTACTCCATTACAGGCTTCACTGTGAATATGAAATGTGCCTCCAATAGATGACAGGTGGCTGGATCTATGTATACTGAACAGTTAATATAGGCTTTATTCACTAATATAAATATTCTCATCATAACCATGAGATGATATAGGAGAAGAATGCAGTAAATGAACAGATGATGGGGATGATGATCCAATTAATCATGAGTATCTGTCTGGGTGTTAAGCCATCTTTCCCTCTTCATCTACCATTTTGTTTTTTCATTGACTTCTTCACTTTGGAGAGCTATCTAAGTGACAGGAAATGTCCAAATGATCCTCTGTGTGCTTCTGAAAAAGGGTGGTTTGTCTGTTGTTTGTTAAAAATTCTCAAAAAGTAGAAAAAGAAGAGATTTAAACGATTACACCCATCCAGACAGTGAGACTTGTCGAGCAGGTTTCTAACTACAGCAGGTCCCCCAGTTTGACTGTAAAACATGGATGTAGTTGTGCCATATGTTGTTTAAAAAGATGTTTACAAATCTAAGGATGGAACAGAATTTCTATGATATTCTGTATTACATTCTATCAGGGACCAAAGCTAACCGAAGGACATGCCCGGAGGCCCCGTGTGATGAATGAGAAAATGTATGAGAAAGGCCCAGAATAATTACAGTCAGAATCAAAATAATTCTTATCTCTTTAGATTTAAGATCAAAACAACTGCAGCAGATGGGGATCTAATCTAGAATCAGTTTCTCGGCACTGATGAAAAGTAATGTAAAGAGTTTGGGGCAGTACAGTTGTGTACTTGTTATCCCTGCAGTCTGATATCTAGAGGACCCTGAGTTTAAATCCCAGCTTGGCCCTTACTTGCACTTTCTTTCTTTGTATTTTGGATTCATCCCTCAGTCCAAAAGCTTGCATGCTAGTTTAACTGTTGTCACACTCTGCAATGATTATGTGTTTAGAAAATGAATAGGTGGAAGAGCTTAAGAAAGAAACTGAATTACATGAGAAAAGCCATTTTAATTAAAAAAGCTGATAGAACAAGTGTTTATGTGCAAGATGCTAGCAATGAGATCCTAGAGATTAAATCCAGCAATACCCAGCCACAAACATCAAACGAAGTGAGTTTATTAGCAAACAAGGGCAAAGGAACCATCAGTCAGGAAAGAAAGAACTATCAAGCGTTATTCTGTTGGTGGCGGTGCTTTGCTGAGGCTTTGCATTCCGTCCTTCACATCACAGAGGTGAGCTGTGCTGTTGACCATCAGTGCCTTGCTTGGGCCCCTGAGGATATTTACTCTGCCTTTTATACTGTATTATCTTTATATTCTGATCAGCATTTTTTGTTTGCAGATATCGAGTCCAGGATCCATGCTTCATTAAAGTTCATAAAATAGGAGTCCATGTATATGACCAACACCTAAGCATCTTTAAAGTGCTGTAAAATAACACACTTCATCAGTATGAGATGGTCTACATCAGCATTGTGGTTGTGTCCCACTATCTTACCAATGACCTTTTAGATACAGCAGTCTTTCTTCTACGCATTTTCCTTAATAGCAAAAGATATATTGACACAGACATGGAGCTGCAGCAAAGCTGCCAATGAAGTCTCTCTTTCATTGTAAATATCAAGGTAAATGGTGAAAACCCACTTTTTACAGGAAAGTCCAGATTGGTAAGAATAACTAAACAATTTCATGGCCTGTGGTCGTTCTATATGCTTTTGAAGCTGGCTCTGACTTGTTAAAAATGTAGCTACATGACATGCTGGGGTGAGTCCTACATAGTATTACAGGCAGAACACCAGTAACAGGTAACAGCGCTTGTGTTTGGTCAAGTAATCGATCCAGTCATTTAAAAATAATTTGAGCTCGATCCAGTTCTGGGAATCAGACCAGGACATCCATACTATGTTATATTATAATATCAATTACTCCTGCAATATCGAGCACTTTGCTTATAAACATTACATATTATAGGACACTGTTATGATTTGGGGTTGTTTGGTTTTTGGTTGCGGGTTTTTCCTCATATGTTTTTCACAGTTAAGGTTTTGAATCATGCTTCTGTTTATTATTTTCCTGGTCATGCTTTAGTTTTTGTCTTCTAGTTCATGTTTTGTCAAGTTAGGTTTTTGGATCTGGTTATGCTTTAGTTTCATGTTTTTCTAGTTATGTTTCTATTAGTTTGTATCCTTGAATTTCTGTTTTGCTCCAGTCACGTTGTGTTCTGTCTGTCAATTAACTTTATTCGGTTCACCTACACTAAGCAAATCAGTTTCCTCGTTTCACCTTGTTCTTTCTCCATATATACACCTCTGTTCTGTTCATTCCTCGCAGAAACATTTTCAGATCATGTCACCTTGTTTTTCGGATCATGCCATGCCTGTCTCGCCTGCCTGTTACTGTTTTGTTCCTGCCTCCTCTTTGAGTGAGTTTCTGTTTTTTCACGATTAAATCTTTTCACCTACCGTCATGCTGCCTGCTTGTCTGCATTCCGGGGTCCTCCGTTGCACTAATCCTGACAGACATGTTTGGAGTCAAATCATGATCATATATAAATCTTTAATGCATTTAAGAGTTGTTCCTTAGTGTTTAAGACCTTTAAAAGATTGCTAACATTTTCACTTCAATTCAACTCATGAACCTTTGCACTGACACCTCTCTTGCTCTTTTCTTTTTCTACGTATATTGTCTAGTTGGACCCATCAGGGGCCGCTGTTCTCCATCAGACCAGGAGAGACCAGGTGGTGGATGCCTGCAGAGTTAACAATGCTTCTAGTCGAAAGCGAAGAGTTCTGACACCTGGTGACCTTAAACACCTTGTGGTGGACGAAGACCATGAGCTTATCTACTGCTATGTCCCCAAGGTGGCCTGCACCAACTGGAAACGCATAATGATGGTGCTCACAGGCAGGGGCAAATACAGGTGGGTGACATATTTCTATGGCACTGGGATTGTGGTGATACAGTCGTGGCAAGCATTATCTTGCAAGGAGCCAGCATGTAGGATTGGTTTGCCTAATCTGGAATCCAGTGGTCACAACCTAATCTGGTGTCGCAATGATTTGGGGCTCATATAAAATGACAAGCTTGCTATTTACCAGTAGTAAAAAAATAAATCTATAAAATAGTCTATAATGACAGATTTTTGTTGATATTCAGAAAACTGCTAACATTTAGACATCATAGGTATGTCTAATAGGCATGTCACACCCATATTTTGTTGAAGCACCTTTGGCAGCGATGACAGGCTCAGGCTTCTTGGCTATGTCTCCACAAGCTTGGCACACCTGTTTTGGTGTAATGTTTTCACATGTTCTTCATCAGAACCTCTCATGCTTAGCCATCTTTTGGTTTTCCAGAGATTTGGAATTGGATTTAAGCCCAAGCTCTGACTGCCATCATTTTGTTATCTCGTGTTCAGGTCATTGTTGCATTTGAAGATGAATCTTTATGGAAGTAAAATAGTCTCATTAGAATCAGAAATTTTTTAGACATTGAATTTATAACACTGAATTTTTATCCTGTGCAATTATGTATGTGATTTTTTTTTGTACTTAAAATTTGCCTGAAAAAATTCACCTGCAGAAATTCGCCTGCAAAAATTCACCTGCAGAAATTCGCCTACAGTTATTCACCTGCAGAAATTCACCTGCAGAAATTCACCTGCAGAAATTCACCTGCAAAAATTTCGCCTGCAAATTTGTTGCCGCTTCTTCCGGTCACTTCAAAACAAGAGCATCTGGGGACAGGGTTGGGGCACTAGCTGTCATCAGGTCAGTCAAACATTTCATTCAGTTCCATTAGATGAAAAAAAATACCAAATCTCAAATGGGTGTTAATTACCTGCTGTTTTATAATAATATATTTTTGGCAGAAAAATCTCATCACTGATCTTCATTAAGCCAGTATCCAGCAAACTGTTAAGAGACTCGCCTCTGCCCAAGGCAATGGTGTGTCACGTGATCAAATAAGCGTAATCTGATTGGCTAAAAGACGCTCGACTCGATCGACTGCTGATTGCTTTAATACTCATTTGAGATTCGGTATTTTTTTATTTCATCTAATAAAATCGTCCGATGACACAATTGCAGAAAGTGTGGGAAATGTAGGAATTTGTCACTAGATATGTAGTAAATTGGTACACTCGACTATGAAACCTCAAACAGGCAGTGTGCGCTGAGCCAGTGCTGCTCACAGTACGCTCGACTATGTTCTGCCCTTTAGTTTGAGGTCCAGAGCACTCCGGAGCAGGTGTTGTTTAAAAAACAGCCTGACAGCCTGCTGTCATCTCCTTTATGTGGACATGGTGCCCAGTACCCCACACATAATGCTGCCATCATTATGTTTTACAGCAGAATTATATTTAGCCTCGTAGAGGGAATAGTGGAGCTCTGACTTTTTCTGATTTTTTTCCCATTCTGTTAAGTGAGGTAAAAAAAAATTCCCAATGAGTTTTTATTCAGCTGCTGTCACTAAAATATATATAAATAAACAAATAAATACACATATCAATCATTAAAGGGTTCATATTTAAAGTTTTGCCTGGTGATGTACTAACATCATGTTTTAAGACCTTTTGCAAGAAACATTCTTGGTCCCAAGAAAGAGCAGTCATGATAGGCAATTGTCATTTGTCCAACAGATATCCTTGATCAGTGCAGTAGTTAATTTTATATCTCACATGAAAATACAAGCTTGGTATGATAACAACATAGCACACCCAGCATATGTGCTTTTACTGTATTTTATTTTCCCTTACAACAATCTCATTTAGAAAATGGGACATTGTTTCTTGGAAACCAGCCCTTTGACTATCCATTTGAACAAAACAGCTCTTAGTAAAAGGTGGTGGTTTTACTTCAGTGACAGAGTAAAGTATAACAAGATCAAAGAAAAATAACCCCTCTGAATTTTTTTTCTCACTTGCCTTTCAGGGGAAAAAAAAAAAACAAATGTGTCAGTGTTTCAAAAGGAAAATATTACTTGTTTAAACACAGCTTGTTCAGTAATTGCAACTCATTTTCCTTGTCATTGTTCCCTGTACAGTGACCCCATGGAGATCCCTTCCAATCAGGCCCATGTTCCTTCCAATCTAAAGACACTGAATCAGTACAGCATTGCTGAAATCAACCATCGCCTCAAGAACTACTTCAAGTTCCTCTTTGTCCGTGAGCCCTTTGAGAGGCTGGTCTCTGCTTACCGTAATAAGTTTACCCTGAAGTACAATTCATCCTTCCATAAGCGCTTTGGCACCAGGATCATTAGGCGCTACCGCAAGAATGCCACCCAAGACGCCCTGATCAATGGTGCTGATGTCAAATTCAAAGAATTTATTGACTACTTGGTGGACCCTGCCACACAGCGTGATGGCCCACTCAACGAACACTGGCAGACAGTTTACCAACTTTGCCACCCATGTCACATCCACTATGACATCGTGGGCAAGTATGAGACCCTCGAAGAGGATGCAAACTACATATTGCGGCTAGTGGGTGTTGGTGACTCCCTGCGCTTCCCAAGCTATGCCAAGTCCACTCGTACCACAGATGCTATGACTGCTCAGTTCTTCAGCAATATCAGTACTCAGCAGCAGGTCCAGCTGTACAAACTTTATAAGATGGACTTCCTCATGTTCAACTACTCCATACCCAGCTACCTGAGGCTGGACTAAATGACAACAGAGCTGGTACTCTGACAATGGGCTGCCTTGTTTGCAGAATGGCAACAAAATAAGTGAAGGGCAAATTTTGGAAGAAAACTTGATTTTAAAAACTGTCATTGTGGTTTGTTGGTGTTGTGTCTGCAAACGGATATTTAACCAGTCCTGAAAGATTGGAATAAAGCGTGCTTTTGTGGACATGAACTGAAGGATGTTCGATCAGCAGACCCTGAGCACCCATTCAACGCGAATGTGGGCTTAAAGGACCCAACACCTACAAAAACTGTAATGTTTGGGTGAAGCAGGTCTTCAAGAAGAAATTATCTTCAGAAGATGAACTTAATCGAGGGATTGTTCTGATTATGTTCATCAAAGGCTGCCTTAGATTCTGCAAAGCAAACAGCAGTCTAACACACTGACTCCAATGCATTTTGAGAACTAAGCTCATCCTTCTTTCCCCTTATCTAAGAAACTCCGTCAAATTGTAAAGCAGTTCTTGTCCTTTGCTGCACTGTCAGCGTGGTGAGTTAATACCCATTACCCATGAACCATTACATTATATTTATGTCAAAGAAAAATTGGCTTATCGCATCCTCAATGGCTCCTTATAATAAATGGCTCCTAATTTTACAACCATGAACCCACCAGCTGTAACTATAGCAGTATAGCCTTCAGTCAAATGTTTTACCAAAGCCTGTTTTATCACCAGTTTTGGATGTTGGCAGGTCATACTTCCCACATTTCAACTTGAAGACTTTGAGAAATCAATAATCCTTACAGCATCATTGACATTTGAAAGTTCTTTACAGATGGATCAGAGTGGCAAAACATCTTTACCACTTTAAGTAGCAGGATGTAGACAAGAACGGGATGCATGAATGTGACCAAGTGTAATTAAAAGAAAAGAGCCCATGAGGTTTTGGAAGAATGATAGTCACTGGATCACATAGCCACCATGCCCCTCATAGGGGCCCAGTGGACAAAAGCAGGCACACACCAAACAGCCAGGCTGCCAGTCAAAGATTTCTTCAAGTAAATTACGATTACCCTTTTGTCGTCTTTCTTATGTTTTGTTTCTGTTATCTTATGAAACATTGCTGCAAGCAGCAAAAATAAAAACATATTTAATTGACTTTGCTGTCTGAATTAAGAGTGATTAAAAGTGTGTTTTGACCACAGAAACCTTTTCTTTTTAAACATGAGCCCCTGTTGCGCCATACAGCAAGTGGCATTTACACGTTTCTACAGTTGCAGCTGGCTGTGAATGCAGTCCTTAGGTCATTAAACCTACATGAAGAGATGTGTCGATGCCTTGTTTGCAAGAACATCCACTGTACAACTGGGAAGATAACAAGCTATAACCTACAAGGATATTGTGCACTTTTTTATATAATTAACCAGGGTAGAGGTTCTGGTTGAGATTGGATTGAACTTGCTCAAATCTGTACTTTGTATCTTAGACAATGATAGAAGCTCAGCAGTCCAGGTCTGAAAAAGAAGGTTCCTCAAAATAAGGAATTTGGCTCCTAAGCAACCCTCGGTAATATAGTTGTTCTCAGCTGATAAAGATTAGGTAAACAGTAGTTTACATAGTGTATTGGATTGTAATGCAACGTCAAGGTTTATATCAAATTAGAGGTTGTGTCACACCACGTGTGTGAGACAGAGCAGTCAGTGCTTTGCAGCTCTAAAGTTAAACAGAGTTTCATAAAAATGATACCGGTGTACAATTTGAACAGTTTTTGGCATCTTATATTAGCAATCAACATGATTACCACAGTAAGCATTACGAACAGAAGCCTCTGTAGAGTTAGCAGATCCTTACCTTAACTGTGAGATTTCACTTTCCTTTCTGGAAACGTTTACAGCCTTTTTGCTTTCTTTGGGTAACCAGCTTGGTGCATTTAACCCCATATTCAATTTGGCTGCCTTACATACAGAATGTTGTAATACCTGCAGCAATAAGCTGCATATTGGTTCTTGAATTGAATCAGTTGAACACAGTTCTCTACAACCTCTTGAGTCACAATCTCCAGGTGTTTGGGTTTTGATTGTCTTGGTGTGTGTATTTTGATCATTTTCTATATTCCTATTCAGTTCATTTTTCAGGGTTTATTATTTATGAGATATTCTCTTATTAGTTTAGGCTTTTGTGTGTTGTTTCTTAGTTTATTCTTGTTATTTTCTTTGTACATTTAGGGCCTGATCTTCAAATAGTTGGCATATACAAAACCACCAGCAGAGCTGATCTACAAACCAGGTGCAAATTGTGTGTGTAAAAGTAGCGGAACAGCGGGCACAACATTTTTAGCATGTTTGCCTTCATGAATATGCAAAACAGAAGATAATGCAC
This sequence comes from Crenichthys baileyi, assembly GCA_036173005.1. Taxonomy (NCBI): domain Eukaryota; kingdom Metazoa; phylum Chordata; class Actinopteri; order Cyprinodontiformes; family Goodeidae; genus Crenichthys; species Crenichthys baileyi. The sequence goes on along the minus strand of JAHHUM010001839.1, from coordinate 206,805 downwards.
GTTTGAAATGCAGGTGTTAACTGGCACTCAAAAATATCTGCTGTCACTGTGAGCAGAAGGAGGCATAGATAGAATGACAGACAATGTAGAGAGAGAATTTTCTGTATATGTGTCAACAGATTTGGATTGACAAAAATGCAAATAATAAAAATAGATGAGAATAGAGGATTGTTTGTAGGATTATCTAAGGTCTGATTTGGAGGCAATCACAAACAAATGTCATGACATAGGTCCTATGATAAAACTCCTTGCAACACTTTTTTCTTGCGTGTGAATCATTCCAGCACACCATTGCCGTTGGTGAGATCATCTGCCATAGAAGCGCACACAGTATGTGTAACTGTAATTGTACATAACGCAAAGGACCCTCTGTGCTTTGATGTTGATAAAATAATTAATGGGAAATAAATAAAGGCACTATGACGCAGATTCAATCGGTAATTTGCAAACAGAATTAAATCACTTTATAGCAGGTGGAAAATCACCATTTTAATGCAGCGTTTTTCAAGTGGTCAAAAAGAGTATCACCAAACAACGATTTAAACAATCAAACACGTATATCTTTAAAATATTGGAAAAACAAACAAAATTATTTCAGTAAAATCCTTGGAAAATAATTTATTTTTATGTATATAAATGTTGAATTTACATTCTTTGCAGGAGAGTAATGTGAATTTAAGTTTTAAAAAATTCACATACAGATTGTCAGATCTTACCACAAACTATTTTTATGTCGCTAATATTACATTCAGGCTTAAATATTGCAGCTGTTTATGTTAAACTCTGAACTCATCTAATACATACCCTCAAAAAAAAGAACACAGTGAGTTTTCAAAAAACATTTTCAAGGAAGACAAGCCTCTAATAAATTCTTCGACAAGACATGTCTGTCTTATTTTTTGTTAATATTGATTGGCCAAAGCTGCAACTGTTGCGGGTTATGTTTAGCAACACAGTTTACAACCCTGTGCGCCCCTGTGGTGTTGTCAGCCTACACACAGCACTGACCAGCTGCCCCGTCTGCGCACTGATGGTACACAGCTCTGCCCTCCTGCGTAATGGCCTGCAATCCATCATTCTGATTAAAGGCGAAGCAGGATGTAGTCTTTGTCTCACTGGGTTCATCCAGACCACAAACATAAAGTATCTGCTCACAGAACAACTTCAAAGCCTTCTGTATGCGCAATTACACACTCAAACATGCCCTGTGCAAATGAACAGAGAGGAGAAATAATCTTGTCAAGGCAGTAGCTGCAATGACAAACGAGCTGCTGTGAAAAGCAACGACAAAGGTTAACAAACTGTAACAGTCTAGAAAAGCAGGAGCAGAATGGAACACCACAAAGAAAATCAGCAACTGGATCATTCATAGTGATGCAGTGCAACAACCTCTGCATGCTTCAAGCGCCACAGCTTTTGTTTGTTTTCCTCTAGCTCTTCTGGGGGCAGTAGCAGCCAGCCAGTAACACATGCAATTTCCTCATTTAAATAGGCTGGTCTGCACCTCTTTTGCACCTGTTATCCACTGTGCACACATCTTTGAAGATTGCACGCAACACGCCCACTTCTTTCTTATGCAATCTTTTTTTTTGCACAAGCAATTTGGAGCTCCTTATCTGGAATCTTTGAAGATCAGCCCATTGGGGTTGTTTCTCTCAGATCTATGTGTTTCCTCCATGTTTTGTTATTCCTTGTATTTTGTTTAACTGCATTCATGCTTGTTTAACACTCATAGCACTCTGCATTAAGCTCATTCTGCCCACCTGCACCTTTTTATTACTCGTCTGTTCTGTCCCTTATTTAAGCTCCTGGTCTTTCATTCCTTGCTGGATTACACTGTTTCAGTTTTGTGTTTCATGACCACTGTTTCAGTTCATGCTTCCCCTGCTCATGACCATGCCTGTTTTTTGCCATTATTCCATGGTTTGTTTACATCATGTCTGTTCTGCAAGTTTTTGTTTTTAATTATTATTTCTGCGGCTCCTGCCTGCCTGTCTACAGTTGGGTCCAATTCCAAGAACCACATCATTACAATAATCTGGCCAGACTAGGACCCAGCGTTTTGCTATGTTCACGCTGTTTAACTACATTTCCCGGGAGGCAGAGAAAGTTTCACACCGCTCTTAGGACGCTGCCATCTCATTCCTTCCTCCTTTGCTTTAGTCACCGAGGGTCCGACTGACACCTCTGCTCCAGCCTTCGAGAGTCTGTGTGCTGCCTCTGCTGCTGTCCTGAAGGGTTTAGCCAATGCCTCTTGCCTACCACTACACTCTTATCACAGACAGCGTCGCCATCACCAGACATCCACTCCAGTTCCGGAGGCTCAACCCCATGCCTCCACTCCAGTTCCAGAGGATTTGACTGAGCTCTCCATTTCCCTGACTTCACCTGTTGAGTCTCCTGCGCCCATCAGTGTTATGTCTCAGAACCCCAGTCTCCTCTGTGCCACCAGTAAACCCCATAGTCTACTCCAAGAGGGTCGAGGACAAAACTTTCCTTGCTCCTGTCTTTGAGTCCTCTGAAGGGGTTCCTGAACTCTGCGAGGAGTCTGAGGGCGAACAGCCTCACATTCTTGATCCTGAATACTGCAAGAGGATCGAGGATGTCCTGTCCTACATCCCAGATGCTAAGTTCTCCACGTGAGTTGGGGAAGACCTACTTTATGTTCCAGATCCCGAGTTCTCCAAGGGGATTGATGATGAGATGTATCCTGTTCCTGAGCCGGAGTTTTCCGAGGGGTCCAAGGCAGCTGTCTCATGTTCCTGTTCCAGAGTTTTTTAAAGAGGGTGTCCAGGTGGACGTGCCTCATGTCCATATTCCAGCGTTCTTCCATGAGGGTGTCCAGGTGGACCTGCCTCGTATTCCTGTTCCAAAGTTCTTCAACGAGGGTTTCCAGGTGGCTTCCAGAGCTCCTTAATAAGTTCCCACCTCCAGGCATCCTTTGTGGGTTCTCGTCTCCAGGGCCCCTTAGTGGTAACCTGTCTGCAGGGCTCCACCATTGTGACAAGTTCCAGGGCTCCACCGTGGTCTCCAGTTTCCCAAGTTCCATTATTGATTCTCCACACCTCCTGAGAAGGTTGACCATGGGTTCTCCATAACCCATGGTCAACCCCATGACAGAGTTCTCTGCATGTTCACAACACCCCGTGGTTGTCTTCCAGACAAGGTTCTTTGTGGGTCCTCCCAGTTACCTGTTCAACCTCAAAACAAGGTCCCTCATGGGTTCTCCCATGTCCCTGGTGGCCTCCATATTTTCTGTGCTGCCACTGTCGGCTTCCAAGGTTCCTGCTCTGCTGTTACCAGCCTCCAAGGTTCCTGCGCTGCCATTGCCAGCCTTCAATGTTCCTGCAATGCCATCACCAGCCTCCAAGGTTCCTGCACTGCCGTTGCTGGTATCATGATCTTTATGCCTTCTCGGGACGACCTCTGGCTCGCCCATCTGAATTATTTGCCAGCATGGGACACCTGAACTCTATGCCTGCACATAAAAAGCTCTGTGTCACCCTCCATGAATTATATGCTTGATCTTGACTATACCTGAACTTTTGCTTTTAGGTTCTTGTTATCCTTCCATGCCCCCTCCACCTGCTCCTCGTCTTTTATTCTTGCTCACCGGGTATTACTGTTTCACTTTCGTCTCCATTACCACTGTTACAGTTTAGATCTCACCTGCTCATGCCTATTTTTGCCATTACTCCATGCCTCTTTTACACTGTGTCTGTGCTGTAAGTTTTTGTTTTTTAATTAAAAACAACTCAACTCAAATATAACACAGAACCACTGATCTAGGAGTACTTTCTATGTTGAGAAGAAGTAAACATTTAGTGATGGTAAAAAGCTCTTTTAGTGGGGTCATTTAGGAGAGAAACAGTTAAACTGATAAGCTTTGAGACAGTTTTCATGTCTATAGAGTGTAGGAGAGCACATACAGATTTCAACAATGGGTTGTTGGCAGCAGTAACCCAGCTGATGCCTCCCTCCAGGAAGATATTACAGCTAAACTGAACGCCAGGTGAGATGTAGTATCTATGAAGAGGAAAAAGTGAGAAAATAAAGTTAAAAGCTGAAATAACAACAAATAATGCTAAATTGCAGTAGTAGAAGAATGTAGCAGAGTGAAGAAAAAGTGGTAATTTTGTCTAAGCCTATAGCAGCATAACTAGAGATATAGCTCAAGATAACCTAAGCTACTCTAACTATACGCTTTATCAAAAAGGAAAATTTTAAGCCCCGTCTTAAAAGTAGACAGGATGTCTGCCTCACGGATTAAAACTGGGAGCTGGTTCGACAGGAGAGGAGCCTGACAACTAAAGGATCTACCTCCCTAAGTGCTCTGTTAGGAACATATTGAACAATCAGATCTTTGATGTATGATGGAGCTTGATTATTAAGGGCTTTATATGTGAGGAGGAGAATTTTAAATTCTATTCTGGATTTCACATCGAACCAATGAAGGGTAGCTAAAATAGGAGAAATATGATCTCGTACACGTCTTCCGCTTTTCTGGGACTGGGTCACATGGGCAGCAGACTAAGTAGAGATTACCCAGACTTCCCTCTCCCCAGACTCCCTCTCTCCCTCCTCTAGCTCCTCTGGGGGCAGCCGAGAGACATAGCCCCTCCAGCGTGTCCTGGGCCATCCCCTCGGCCCCCTAAAGGAGGGATGTGACTGGAACACCTCCAGGGGAGAGGCATCTGGGAGGCATCCGAGACAGATGCCTGAGCCACTTAGACTGACTCCTTACCCACACTCCTCCAAGCTCATCACCCTATCTCTAAGGGAGTGCCTGGCCACCCTACGGAGGAAGCTCAATTCAATCGCTTGTATCTGGGATCTCGTTCTTTTGGTCATGAGCCAAATGAGCCGATAGATGAGGGTAGGAATGTAGACCAACTGGCAAATCGAGAGCTTCGCTTTTCAGCTCAGCTCTCTTTACCACAACAGGCCTCATTACTGCGGTGGCCGCACGATCCATTTGTCGATCTCCCGCTCCATTCTCCCCTGTCCGAGGAGTGTGATCCCCCTGTAGTTGGAACTCACCCTCTGGTCCCCCTTCTTGTGAAGGGGAACCACCACCCAGGTCGGCCAGTCCAGAGGCACTGTCCCTGACCACCACACAACACTGAAGAGGCGTGTCAGCCACGGCAGCCCCACAACATCCAGAGACCTCAGCAGAATTCAGGAGATCCTCGTTGTAGTCCTTCCACTACTCAATGATGTCCCCCATCGAGTCCAGCAGCTCTCCATCCCATTGTAAACAGTGTTGGCGAATCATTGCTTCCCTCTCCTGAGGTGCCGCACAGTTTGCCAGAACTGCTTTGAGGCCGACTGTTAGTCCTTCTCGATGGCGTCACCAAACTCCTCCCTGTCAGGGTGTCTGGTAATGGAGTCGGACCAGGATGCAGGGACACACTCAGGAGCCACATGATAGGTTGTGATGTGGTTTATTCCCAGACTTGAACGTGCAGGTTTTTCTGAGGCCAGAAGTTCAGGTCCAATACAAAGATGCATAAGAACTCAGGAACATAGCAAGTCTCTGGCTGGAGCATGACAGGAGGATAGAAAGAAAGAAAGACGCGGCGACAGGGAACAAGGAAAACCGGTAAGCTTATATACAGAGGGAAGTGAATAGTGAGACAATGGGAAGGAGAGGCAGGTAATCAGGGTGCGTACTGACAGGTTTGATGACCAGGTGTAGGGAACTGAGGAAAATAGGTTTCTATGGCTACGGGAGCTGGGAAATGCAGGGACAGGAGGGTAAACTAAACTAGTGACAACTCTAAGGGAAAACAAACACCAAACTAACTGGGAGGAACAGGGATAAGAAAACCTAAACATAACCTAACATTAATATTAACTCTAGAAGGAACTAAATCTAAGGACATGGAAAGAACTAAGTAAACGAACAGAAATAATGAATAACAGAATATAACTGACTATTAGTACATATACTTAATTTACTTACCTCGACATGTTTCTTTAGGTTTGATGGAGAATTTGTGTACGTCTTTATCTCGCTGAGCTTAGAACGACACAAGAGACACTTCATTCTGTATGTGCTCAATTTTTCCTCTACCCGGAGATAGCCAAACATTGTTGCGAGGTAGGGCCATGGTTGATCATCTCCGTGATCCACAGCCACAACAGATGTGCTCGTCGGTTGGCAAACTTCTTCCACTTCTTCCTCATCACTGCAAACAGAACCGCTAGCCTTTGCTATAACATACCCACCAATCTACCTGTAATCATCGCGAGAGCGCAGTTCTTCTCTTGTTCACATGCAGATTCCACATAAACAAATCCTTTCATGATAAATTTCGATCATATTTCATTTGTAGCGAGTACCAATGTCTCAGATTTTTAAGTAAAGAAGTAAAAGTAAAATTTTTATGCTTCTAATGTAACAAAATACTCGTACTCGTACTCGTCGTCTTCCGCTTATCCGGAACCGGATCGCGGGGGCAGCAGACTCAGCAGAGACACCCAGACGTCCCTCTCCCCAGACACCGCCTCCAGCTCCTCCGGGGGGAGCCCAAGGCGTTCCCAGGCCAGCCGAGAGACATAGTCCCTCCAGCGTGTCCTGGGCCGTCCCCTGGGCCTTCTCCCGGTGGGATGTGCCTGGAACACCTCCCGAGGAAGGCGTCCAGGAGGCATCCGGTATAGATGCCCGAGCCACCTCAACTGGCTCCTCTTGATGTGGAGAAGCAGCGGCTGTACTCCGAGCCCCTCCCGAATGGCCGAGCTCCTCACCCTATCTCTAAGGGAGTGCCTGGCCACCCTACGGAGGAAGCTCATTTCAGCCGCTTGTATCCGGGATCTCGTTCTTTCGGTCATGACCCAAAGTTCATGGCCATAGGTGAGGGTAGGAACGTAGACCGACCGGTAAATCGAGAGCTTCGCTTTTCGGCTCAGCTCCCATTACTGCGGCAACCGCACTGACCCGTCTGTCGATCTCCCGCTCCATTCTTCCCTCACTCGTGAACAAGACCCCAAGATACTTGAACTCCTCCACTTGAGGCAGGAACTCCCCTCCAACCTGAAGAGGACAAGCCACCCTTTTCCGGTTGAGTACCATGGCCTCTGACTTGGAGGAGCTGATCCTCATCCCAGCTGCTTCACACTCGGCTGCGAACCGGCCCAGCGCATGCTGTAGATCTTGGCTAGAGGGGGCCAGCAGGACCACGTCATCTGCAAAAAGAAGAGGCGAAATCCACTGGTCCCCAAACCAGACCCCCTCCCTTGGCTGCGTCTAGAAATCCTGTCCATGAAAGTTATGAACAGGACCGGTGACAAAGGGCAGCCCTGCCGGAGTCCAACATGCACCGGGAACAGGTCCGACTTAGTGCCGGCAATGTGGACCAAACTCCTGCTCCGCTCGTACAGGGACCGGATGGCCCCTTATAAAGAGCCCCCGATTCCATACTCCTGGAGCACCCCCCACAAGGCATCATGAGGGACACAGTCGAGTGCCTTCTCCAGGTCCACAAAACACATGTGAACCGGTTGGGCAAACTCCCATGAGCCTTCGAGTACCCTGTAGAGGGTATAGAGCTGGTGCATTGTTCCACGGCCGGGACGAAAACCACACTGCTCCTCCTGAAGCCGAGGTTCGACTATTGGCCGGACTCTCCTCTCCAATACCCTGGCATAGGCCTTACCAGGGAGGCTGAGGAGTGTGATCCCCCTGTAGTTGGAACACACCCTGGTCTGCCAGTCCAGAGCCACTGTCCCCGACCGCCATGCAATGTTGAAGAGGCATGTCAACCATGACAGCCCCACACCAGAGAATGCGTGATGGCAGGATTGAGGAGATCCTCGAAGTACTCCTTCCGCCGCCCAATAATGTCCCCAGTCGAGGTCAGCAGCCTCCCACCCCCACTATAAACAGTGTTAGCGAAGCACTGCTTCCCCCTCCTGAGGCGCCGGACGGTTTGCCAGAATCGCCTCGAGGCCGACCGATAGTCCTTCTCCATGGCCTCACCAAACTCCTCCCAGGCCCGAGTTTTTGCCTCTGCCACAGCCCGGGCCGCAGCCCGCTTGGCCTCACGGTACCCGTCAGCCGCCTCAGGAGTCCCACAAGCCAACCACAGCCGATAGGACTTCTTCTTCAGCTTGACAGCATCCCTTACTGCCGGTGTCTACCACCGGGTTCTGGGATTGCCGCCGCGACAGGCACCGCAGACCTTCCGGGCGCAGCTACGGGCAGCAGCATCGACAATAGATGCGGAGAACATGGTCCACTCGGACTCTATATCTCCAACATCCCCCAGAATCTGGTCAAAGCTCTCCCGGAGGTGGGAGTTGAATACATCCCTGGCCAAGGGCTCCGCCAGGCGTTCCCAGCACACCCTCACTATGCGCTTGGGCCTGCCAAGTCTGTCCGGCTTTCTCCTCCTCCAGCGGATCCAACTCACCACCAGGTGGTGATCAGTGGACAGCTCAGCCCCTCTCACCCGAGTGTCCAAAACATGCGGCCAAAGGTCTGATGATACGACAACAAAGTCGATCATTGACCTCCTGCCTAGGGTGTCCTGGTGCCAAGTGCACTGATGGACACCCTTATGCTTGAACATGGTGTTCATTATGGACAATCCGTGACTAGCACAGAAGTCCAATAACAAAATACCACTCGGATTCAGATCGGGGAGGCCATTCCTCCCGATCACGCCTTTCCAGGTGTCACTGTCGTTTCCCACGTGGGCGTTGAAGTCCCCCAGCAGAATAATGGAGTCCCCGGCAGGGGCACTATCCAGCACCCCCGACAAGGACACCAAGAAGGCCGGGTACTCCGCACTACCACTCAGCCTGTAGGCCGAAACGACAGTCAGAGACCTTTCCCCAATCCGAAGGTGCAGGGATGCGACCCTCTCATCCACCGGGGTAAACCCCAACACGAGACGGCTGAGCTGGGGGGCAACAAGCAAACCCACCCCAGCCCGCCGCCTCTCCCTGTGGGCCACTCCAGAGTAGAAGAGAGTCCAGCCCCTCTCAAGGAGATGGGTTCCAGAGCCCACACTGTGCGTGGAGGCGAGCCCGACTATTTCTAGTCGATATCTCTCGACCTCCCGCACAAGCTCAGGCTCCTTCCCCCCCAGCGAGGTAACATTCCATATCCCTAGAGCCAGCCTAAGCATCCGGGGATCGGGCCACTGAGGTCTCCACCTTCGTCCACCACCCAATCCTCTTTGCACCGCTCCCTCACGGTTCCCCCTGGAGGTGGTGGGCCCACTGGGGGATGGCCTCGGGTCTCTTGTTCGGGCTTGGCCCGGCCGGGTCCCGCGAGGAGCAACCCGGCCACCAGGTGCTCTCCGGCGAGTCCCGACCCCAGGCCTGGCTCCAGGGTGGGATCCCGGCTCCGCCGTACCGGGCGATGTCACGTGCCACGATTTAATAGTCCTCATGAAGGATTCTTGAGGACCCTTCTAACCCATATGTAACAAAATAAAAGTCTCAAATTAACAAAGTACAGATCCTCAAAAAATGACTTAAGTACTTTAACAAAGTAAATGTACTTAGTTACTATACATCTCTCCTCCCGGTGTTCACCACCGGGTTCGGGGATTGCCACTGTAACAGGCACCGCAGACTTAGAGCTGGGCAACAAAACGATAGCAATATATATCTCTATATAATTTTTCCTCGATAGACATGTGAGAAAGGGTTGATATAGACCTTCAATATACAGACAAGATGAATTGCCAATGATAATAGGAATTGCTCCGTGCTGGACCAATTTTGTGGCTGGAATAGAGCCACGCACAGTTATGTTGACGCAGATAGCACATAAGCAGCCAGACGGCAAATGTTTGTGCAGCTGTAGCCTCTTACTTCAGGTAACAGGTAGGACATCACTGAAAAAAGAGAAAAAAAATGAGTTCTCAAAAGAATAAAAGATGGAAGACCCAGCGAACGACATCGTTCACAAGTAGGGTCCAAGCAATTTAGTTGTGCGGAGGTATTTTGGCTATTTAAAGTTGGACAAGAAAACAAAGTAGTGTGCGCTGCAAATTACGTCGAGCGCATGTTCTAACATGTCTGTGAATACCAACAATCTGTTTTAGCAACCGAACCAGTGCCACACACTGGAGCAAGCAGAATATAAAACTTTACAATCCCAAATGAGAGCAAGTGAAACCCCCCCACTGGCCCCCCCTACTCCCACCTCTCCCTCTCCGCAAAAACAACGCCTGCACAGCGGCAGCAACCAACCAGAGTCAGCTTTCTCATGCCTTATGATAAAAAAAAAAAAATCGAAATTAGACAGAAATAGTGCGCTACAGAGCGCTGTTCTCTAAAACCTGCCGCCACAGAGACAGTTTCTTCCCACAGGCTTTCTCTGATGAATACTTGACAGAGTCCAAGAATAACAACATGCATATTCAGACTGATATCACATTATCTTCCCTGTAAAGTCACAATTTTCTACATGCATATTTAAAAGATATTTTTATTTCTATTAATATTGACAAATAAAATAAAAATCTTCACTGACAGCAAAGTGTACCGGAGTCAAATCCTTGTTTGTTTGCACAAATTTGGCATAAAGCTGATTGTGAATATATTTTTTAGTTAAACAGTGTTTGATAATATGTTCAACTTAATCTTTAAATCAAAAATAACCTTCTTAAATACTCAAATCTCACTTCATAGTTCCAGGGAACATTAAAGATTGACAAAAATAGCGATTTGTTTTATATCGTGATATATGTCGATATCGACTAATACGAAAAATATTTTTGTGAAAGGATTTTTTTCCATATTGCCAAGCCCTAGGCAGACCTTATGGCCACAGCATCGATAAGACGGGGAAAATAGTTAACTCGCACTCTATGTCTCCCCCATAGTCAGGCCAAAGCGCTCTCTTTTGTCATCGTTTTAGCTACTGCTTTGACCCACATGCAGAACACGCTCAGGTGACAGGAAAAAGTTTAAAAGATTTATTGTAACTGGTAAGGTAGTACTGTCTGGAATCCGGAACTGGGAACACCTCAACTGTGCAAGGAGGAGGATAGGCAGGTTAGTATTGGACAGAGATATTGTGAAGGTAACGATGGGATCTTGTGCTTACAAGTGATGAGTTGATGAACCGCCAGAGGGAATGTGAGCGGGGCCTGGGGGTGGAGAATTCGTCAGGAGATGTTCAACCGAGATGACACTCTGCTTGCCAGAGGTAAGTGGTTTTCAGGAAGGTGGTAAGTACGACACTGGGTGTGGATTGATAGCGGGCACAGTGGAGGGTTGAACAGGGTTCGCTTACAGGTTTTCTAAGAGAGAGGAGCCTGCATGCTCCCAGCTGGGATCTTGTTCGGAAAGGGCGTCTTGTAGGTGGCTTGGAACCAGGTGGTGAGCTGGAGCGGAATCCAGTGCTCAAAGGCTACCTGAGGAGGAGCACACACAAAGGTAAGACTTTTTTTCTCTGGAAGAATTACACAAGTTACAGAGGGCTAGCGTTTACTACAATAGGTTAACACTCAGGCGTTGAAGTGCTGGCCACAGAATCCTCTTATACTCTCCTGTCACAGCTTCCCACCACCATGCCCTGGCGCCATCTATGGAAGAACAGAGTTAGCAGCAGGCAGAAGAGGAGACAGAGTCTTCCAGACCCCGACATCATCCCCCCTTCAACGGCTACTGCCTGGCGGCCAAGAAGTGGACAGAAGAGATGTGACTGGTAATCGGTGATCAAGGAAGGATCACAAATAAAGGAACGGGGCACCCAAAAACGGTCCTCAGGACCGTAGCCCTCCCAGCCGATGAGGTACTGCCAACCACGACCCCACTGAAGGGAGTCCACGAACCTTCGGACCGAGTAGACAGGGTGCTCCTCAAAGTCCCGGGTGGGTGGAGGTGGTTCGGGTGGAGGGCACAAGGTGCTGGTAAGGACAGGTTTAATCTGGGAGACATGGAAGGTTGGGTGGATGCGAAGGTTAGATGGCAAACGGAGATGGACTGCATTAGGGATAATAGGTGATTTAATTTCGTTAGGACCAATGAAGCGAGGAACAAGTTTTCTAGGCACAGATTTCAAGGGAATGTCATGGGAGGAGAGCCTGAGTGAGGATGGGGGCTTGGGAGAACTTCTCTTTGAGGGCGAGGAAAGCGGAATTGGCTTCTCTGGTCCAGATAAATGTGGTCTTGGTAGAAGTGAGTGCAGTTAATGGAGCAGCTGTTTGGTGGTAATTACGTATGAATCTGTGGTAGAATTTTGCGAAACCTAGGAATCATTGGAGCTGTTTTCAAGTATCGGGGCCAGTCAAGAACTGCTTTGACTTTGTCTGGGTCGGAATGAACCTGTCCACCCTCAAGGATGAACCCTAAATGCTCACACACTTGATTAGCAACTACTTTCTCAAGAACTCAAAATATGAAAGGAAGACTAGACATTTGTCTGTAAATATATCTCACTCTAGTCAGATATATCTCACTCCAATTAAGGAGTCTTATTTTTATCCTTGGGTAGATCAGTGGTAAAGGGAGAGAGTTTTTGTTCCCTTTATACAGGATCACCAGACTTGTCACTGCTTCATGCTTCCATCGGTGCATTAAGTAGTGATGGTCACTGTAGCTGATGGATGATGTTGTCCATATGTGTGGCAGCAGTCACTACTAAACATTGTTAGAGGACATCCTGTACCTTAATGCTTCACAAGGAGGACTTTGGGCCTGCCAAGTGCCCATGGGGAATGGGGCTACGGTGGGGCCCACCCACAACCATGTCTCACTCAGTATCAAATGGTAACCTTCTAGTTTGCATTGCAAGCACACTTTGCTTCTAAAGTGAAACCAACCTTTAAAATCTTAGTGAAACTAAATCACAAGTAGTCAGATTTGACCTTTTAGCAAAATATAACAATGGATGTTGAAGCTAAAACTCATCAGTGGTCTTTGAAGCAGTGTGAATATGTGTGCCTGCTGGAACCTGCAGTATAATGAGAGTACAGCTCTATTTTTCATTGACATTTTACTCCCAGTCAGACATCTGGCTCTGATTGAAGAGAGAAGCTACTGGTCTGGCCTGCAGCAGTAGCCCTCATCCTCCACAGATACAATGGCTGTATTCCAAGCAAGATTCAGGAGCACAAAACATAAATGCTCCCCTTGAGGCTCCTCAAGTATCCTGCTGATTTTTAATGCCACATCTTACTCAGCAGTTTAGTGAAGGCTCTGAGGCTCCATTTAAACAGCTTATTTAGCCCCTTACAAGGAAAACAAACAATACACAAAGGACCTCTTAGCTTGCAAGCAACCTATTACAGAATCCCCCCTTTTTTTCCCCCTTGTACCAAGCTCAGCCTCATGTATTTTAAAAAACCTAAAATAAAACTGAAGCATGGCAATGTCCAGTTTGTCTGAAAGTTCACAGGAAATCAAATACACAGTCCCGTCCTTTGGCTCTAGCTGGGAGAAAAACAAGTTAGCCGATTTAAAGAGTTTTTGTTCATATTCTTATCTGCACAGTCTGCATGACTCCTACCCTGCTCACTCCCCATCGTTTCTTAGTGTAGGAGTATTTATATTCAAAGCAGCCTCTATATTTTTTCTTGTTTTTCAGCTATGTCTACAATTAGACTGAGCTGCATATTTGCTGTTTGCCAAAATGAAGAATCTAAAACTGTGGAGTGTTTTTCCTCCAATAGCGTATACAACATACTTTTGTTCAAACATTTGACTTATTTTGCAAGTAATGCATGCATCATCACAGTGTTAGCTTTCCCAGATGTGTTTAGTGGTATGCGGAGCCATTAAGTGTAAATTATTTTAATTACAAATTTAACTTACAGTACATACTGGTTGCATCATAGGTGTCGCGGTAATTATTTGTGAGGTGAATGTGTACCCCCTCACATTTGAAAAATATTTGTTTTGACCCTACACATTTAGTTCACTCAGCACTATTTTTATTGCTTTGGGAAATAACTTGATAGATAGAATACTCATACCACTAAAACTTGACTCAGGGTTTTTCTGGTTACCTACAACAATTCACCGCACCACATGGAAGCATTAAACGACAAAGTGAATCGTCATTGGTGCAGGCTGCTCAAAACTGGAGGGGGTAACGTCACAGTCCCATTGACTTCACACAATCTCTAGCTTTTGCTAAAAACTTGTTTTTTTACACAGCCTCGAAATTAGCCCTAGGCCGTGTTAAAGCATGAAGGGACAGTGAAGAGAGTTCTGTTGCTGAGGTGAGTGAAGGGTGCTAGGAAGCTGTGAATTAAATCTAAAATGTATTCTGAAATTAATATTTATTTTTGAATGCATTCTATTCACTTGTGTTCACTTAATTAAAAATGTTACTGATTTAAAGGCATATTCTAATTTTAAGTTTTATTTCTAGGAGCAAGAGAGGTTACAGAGAAGAGTGAGGGAGAGAGTTTGAGAGCAGAGAGTGTTTCTGATGGAGATTGTCCAAGACAGCTATTCCGAAAGAGCGGACGGTGAGAACCATCTGAGAGACATGGAGAGAGCCAGGAAGTGAAATACATCAAACCAAACCAGCCTGATGCAAAAGTCATTCCACACCAGCAACTTAATATTTTGTTTCAATAAATACATACAGGTTAATAAAAATAAAAAGTTATTTTTTGTGTGGCACCATTGCTTGGCACAGTGTAATTTTTGTAAATGTTTGTTATGTGTAGACCACTAGATCGGAAAAAAAATAAAATGTACTGTTTGTGGTTAGCGAGACTGCACCTGTTCACTGTATTTATATGAAGATTTGCTAATTAGGGGGACACCAATAGCTTGGAGACCTAACAAACTGGCACCTCATCCAGTCATTTAAAAAAGCTCTATGGTAATTCTATTCAGTTTCAATTTGATTCAGTTTTGATTCAGTTTTATATAGCGTCAATTCACAACACGTTGTCTCAAGGTACTTTACAAAGTCAGTGCAGTTGAATCATACAGATTATAAGCCAGGTACACACATTTTAATTGATCTTAAGTATCTAACAGTGCAGTCAAGTTCAGTTTATTATTCAAATTGGTTAAAATGTTTTTCTATCTAAGGAAACAATAATAATGATAAGTTTTATTTAAAACAAGGACAATATACAGTATACATTAACCATAAGAGCATAGATGCACTGAATCAGGTTATAGCTGTAAGTGCTAATTTCCACCTGTAGTCCCTGACCTAGTACATACAAACAAAATGAAATATAAATAATAAATAAAAACAGCCAGATGCTATTCAGTAAGTATGAAATGCAAAAAAAAACCACCATCAGATATACAATGCATACACACACACCCTCTATTGTCAGTTTATAACCTCATACTCCTAAGACATCCGCTCACATTCAAAAAAGATAAAAACATGGATGAAACATGGACTGAACTGTATACAAAGATGCTGGTAGGAACCTCTCTGCATCTTTAAATTAACCAACCTACTTCTAGCTCAGCCCAGGAAGGAGTCACAGCTGGAATCCCTGTGACATCATTCAGAGGCAACGCCTCTCCTTGCTGGCAAGAAGGCCTAATGCTGCGTTCAGACCAAACGCGGTTTGAGCAGCAGGGGCGTCTGGTTTTCATGCAAAGTCTATGTGGACACGCCTCTTGGAGCGGCGAGAGGTCCTGTGGCGCGTTTCACGAGTCCGGCACGGCGCATCTTGCCGCGTTTCGAGCGTTTCAAACCTCTGACCTCGTTACGCGCATCCAAAGCATCCGACGCTTGAGTTGGGAAATCTGAACTTTTGGAGGTTGACGCACCGCGTCAACCAATCAGGGAAGCTCAGCTTTCTGACGTAGTGATGTATTTTATCATGTGACGGAAAGACCACAAAGATCCCGGGAAATCCCACATCATTGCGGTTTCAAACTGGGCCGGGGACAGACGAAAATATCGCTGAAAGCGATCCTCCTCTGCGCGCAGCTCCTGAAGCAAGTGGTGAAATTCACCAAACTCTGAACGCCTCTGAATTGTTTGGTGAATCCAGACACGGCGCAGAGGCGCCAGACGACGACGTTCTCTTGCTTTATTCAGCAAATAAAGCCAAGCCACTCTCTCAATTGCATCCGCCATTGTACACAAGAGACAGGGAAAGGAAGCTCCTCCCAACGCGCGTCTGTTCAAAGTTTTTTGACGCGCGTCGAGAGTTCAAGTGCACAAGCGTCCAACTTGAGGCGTTGGAGGCCTTTTTGACACTCAAACCGCGTTTGGTCTGAACGCAGCATAACTCTTTAAACTTGGATTCAGAGTGACTACGGTCTGACGGTCGAATACCCGCCAATTGAAAGCAACCACAAAGTTAAGTATGATCTGCTACTCAAATAATCCATCGTTCATATGAAAGGGGTAATTAGGACAAGCGTGCCTTGAACTGTCCTTTCTAAGGCTCTATAGAGAAGCAACCTGTGTGCCAGAGAATTCCCAGCAGAGACCCTGTCTCTAACAACATCAAGTGAAGTGGTTTTTCCCACGACCCGGAGAAGGTATTGGAACCACAGTTTTGCACGCTAATGCTGCCTGATACCCGCCGCTACTGAGAGTAGCCACCAATTCCTTTGTTCTGCCCTCGACGTAGCTGGATTGGACGGGAAACACCTTTTCTTTCCCAACACCAGCGCTCTTCGGGCCTCCTGCTTCAGAACGGTTCATGTAAGAGGTGGTGTTTGGGCAGTGAGAATATGGTGGGGGTGAAAATTAAGCTCTCTAAGAGCTAGCTGGCTATCTGTTCAGCTAATATGAACAGACTTTCCAGGCTTGAGGCTAGTTTTTTTTTTATGTTGTGTTTTACAGTTAAGACAAACTTTATTCTAAACACAGATCAGCCATGCTCGGCAATGCTCATATGCATTTAATCTTTATTAATGGTATTTTAAGGTACATGTTTGACTTAAAAGAAGTGGTGAACGAGTTATAAGCTTTCCTTTATTTGCTTCAACAGCTAACAGCTGATGCTAGAGCCAGTGAAGTCAAATATTTACACCTGACTTGTCGCCATCTTACGAGTCCATAGACGTTCCTTGTCGCCATTTTAGTAGTCCATTACTCTAGATGATGGCTAGTTAAGACATTAAGAATTAACTATCAGAAAGATTATGCATGCAGCACAAAAAATCTCTTCCGCTGTGTCTGTTTTTAAAAATGCACATTTACCTGGCCCAAAACTGCTTTTGCATGTGGATTAAGGTTAAAACACAAATGAACAAGTGTGTTTTCTGTGTTAGTTACTATTAATTGTTTTTGTATTCTGTAAGACATGTCATCTGAAATATGTACTTGACAAAAAAAAGTCATAAGCACAGATGAACAAAGCCAAGAGATTTTATATAGATCCAAGAACCCGTTTCATGTTCAACATGCCAACAGCTATAATGTTCTTATTATTCATTCTGCTGTTTGCTTTTCACCTGTTTCCTTTGATGTGATATAAATTACTTATGTGCTGCGTCATGCTTTTTTCCCCCCTAATTCCCTCACAAGAGGAGGTTCTAATGTTTAAAAGCAATTCGCCAAATGAGCTTTTTACAAATACTTTTGGTTTTACAGCAATTTGAACATCGAAACACCAGCTCCTTTCGCTTCTAGTAGTGTGTTATTTCTAGATAATCGATCATTTATAATGGCACAGAAGAGGAAAATTACTCATTTGGGAAGTTCTGGATGACATTTGAGATTAAAATGGAATATTCTTTGGACAGCTGCATCAATCAAGATGAGGAAGAGGATGATGAAGATCTGCTTTGGAGGAGACCGCAGCTCATTAGTGAGTTACGGTGTTACTTCTCATTTAGCAGAGAAGACGTAACACATATAGCAGATTTACATTACATGTCTGCTATTTCAACAATGTTTTACTTGTTTTACGTTTGTAATTACTGTTGTGTAGGACATCGGTAAACAACAATACCCCACCCCTGCTCCAGAACAAAGAGGCTGCATTGCTGCTTGAGTAGGACTGATTCAAGGCTATTTTGTTTTGAGTTTGATTCAGGATTAGAATGACTATAAACTTTATTGGCCAAGACAAACAAGGAATTTGACATAGGTTTCCACAACCAAAATACGTAAAAACATTTTAGAGGGAAAAACACATTTGTTGCAGTTTTGGCACATTTGGCTAAATTGTGCCATATTGCCAACTCCGCCTTTTACATTTAACACTAAAACTTTTGTGGAGCAAATATGCTACAATCGATTCCATCTGAATTTGCTGCAGTTATAGTCAAGATGTTGATGAATACAATCTGAGGCTCCCTAAGATTTCAAGGGGATATTCATTGTGTTTTGCAATGTTCATTTAGAAAAGAAATTGGGGTGGCTCAAAAAATGGAATGTTTTCTTTGTTTAATCACAAATCAGACATACTGTAGTAACAGCTGCAATGGTCCCACTGGAAAAATATTGTTTTATGTCTTACCTTTATACAGGTACCAAACGTTTGCATTTAGTGGACTAACTGTGGAGCTATAGACTTGAAAAATAAATCACGTAAATTAAGTTATGTACGTCAGGCGGTATTTGCTTCTAAGTGTAGAGACTTATTGTTTTTATTAGGAAAATGGGGGGTTTAAAATTTCAATTTTAATGTTTTTTTTTTTTCACCTTCTTACTGTTGGGAAGTACCAGTCAGTTTGATTGTCTTTTTTTGGACTGGTCATGTTTTCTTTTTTTGGTAACAAAAATCAGCTGACTGTGAACTTTTGGGTTTCCCATTTATTAGTGACAATGGGGTTAAATCTTACAATTTTTAAATTGTTTTTTGTTTTCACCTTCTTACTGTTGGAAGTACCAGTCTGTCTGATTGTCTTTTTAAGTGGACTGGTCAGTGTTTTCTCTTTTTGGTAACTAAAATCAGCTGACTGTGAACTATTAGGTTCCCCATTTATTAGTGACAATGGGGTTAAATCTTACAATTTTTAAATTGTTTTTTGTTTTCACCTTCTTACTGTTGGAAGTACCAGTCTGTCTGATTGTCTTTTTAAGTGGACTGGTCAGTGTTTTCTCTTTTTGGTCACTAAAATCAGCTGACTGTGAACTATTAGGAGTCAATGTGGTTTGATATTGAGTGGGGACGTTACAGTAGGTGATTCTTTTGTAGTTTAAACCCTGACAAATTACTCTGTTATTTTCTATACTTCTATCACTGACAGTTTCATTGTTGCTTGTTGTATTGCTGAAGGGCTTTTGCATAGTTTGTGTCTCATCACAGAAATCAGCCAAGTGTGTGGATTTTGTAGCAGCTCCTCCTTCAGCACTCACAAAATTATAGAGATCTGGCATTTTTTTTTTCAATACACAGTAAATTCACCTCCAGAAATGGGGGTCTTGCTCTTCAAACTGACAGAGGAAATGCTGCGAGTTGCAGAGGTCTTGCTACATGAACTCACAGGGTAAACACTGTCAGAACTGGAGCTCTTACTGCTCAAACTGTCAAGGGTAAACACAGGGGGAATGGTAATATTGATCCTTTTACAGACAGGGTAATTATCTCCAGAACTTAGATTGAGGCACTACTTTCTGGATTTCCAAAATAAATAGATATTACCTTTGGGTGGCACGCTGTTGTGCAAATTGATAAAGTAAGTGCTGCAAGAACGTGAGCTCTTACTTACTGAAATGAGAGCGAAAACTTTGTCCAAAGTGGTGGTCTTGTTGTTGGGATCTATTAATGATGGTGAACTGTCCACTGACCTTTCTGCCTCCTAGGATTTGTAGATTCTCATCTTCTCATAGGCTGCATGCACGTAAGGGCTGTTGCTGTCACAGAAAGACAGATGGTTCAGGGTGGTGAAGCGTTTTGATGGGTTCACATTTAGAAGAATTTGTTTTAGAAGATGTAGGAAAAAATATGAAATCCTCCCTTTCAGTAGGGTCCTACAGAGCCCAGCAGGTGTCAGTAGGTACAAAAAAACAAAGCCGGTTGAAATCCAGTTTTACTAAACTATACTCTCGGTTTCCCAATGCGTCTGCACAGTTTGATAAACTGTGCGCTCTGTTTTGCAATACATGTGCGCAGATTAACATCCGTCAAAACTTTGGACGCATGGCCCACACCTGCGAGGTAAGTTTAGTGGATCTATTGCCAAATTTAAACTTAAATTACTCCCATGTTTTAATCAACACACCTCACAGCTTGTAATATGACTTTATTTTTGTTACACTAAGGCTCCAAACATGTCCAAACTCTCGACAGATGTCACTGAGTAATCTGACTGATTTTGTCAGCTAGAAGCCACAATCATCAATTAACACTCTGTGCACAATTAATCTAATTAAGTTGAACTTTTTTGAGATTTTGAAATAAATGTAAAAATATTCTAATTCATTAAGATGCACTTGGATTCTGCTATCTGGAAATACCTTTGGATTGTCCCTGGAGGAGCCATCAATGGTTGGGCATGTGAGTGATGTCTTGGTTTCCCTCCTAAACCTGTTTCTTTTGCAACCTGAGCTTGACTAAGATGAAGGAAGTGAATGGGTTAATGTAAGAAGAAACAGTCTGACCTTGGGGCATGACATCTACTCCTCGGAAGATTGTCAACTGTCTTAAATGTTTTCCACTTGAAAACATTGGAGGGGCTTAAAATTGTCTGGAAATGGCTTATACCCCTCCCCAGTTGATGGGAAGCAATGTTTGCTTCTCCAAGGTCATTGCTGATGTAATTCCTTCTTGGCACTGGGAATACCTTTAATAGAGCAATTCACACTAAATAATGATCATTTATCAAAACTGGCATAGATTTGGGTGCATCATCACACAGTTTTCACATGTTATTTATAAAATATGCGTGTTATCACATTTTATAATAGACAAAGCACATATTGTTAGAGGACATTTTTGATATTAGCAAGGTTTCAAAAGTCATTTCTCAGATTTACTGCAAACAAAACAATTTGTGTCAATTTGCTTTTCTTCAAGGGTCTGATATTTGATTAATATTATTGATCTAAATCTAAAGATCAATAAGCAAATGATAAAACACGTTTAAGAAGTAAAATATCTTATTTTTACTTTGAATTCTTGTTTAAAATTTGACAAAAATGCTCACATTCTTAAGAAACTGAATGTGATTAATTTTTTTATTTAAAATGTCAACCTGATTTGTAAATGCTGACAGTTTTTACAGCTTTGTAACTCTCGGAGTATCCAGTGGGATTTAACTGGTGATTTCATGTAAAACCTCTCAGTTAGGGGATCATTTAAAGGATTGCTTACCTGTAAAGATAAAACTGAGATCTCACTCTAATCAAAGATTATGTTTACTTTGCTGTGTTTTGTAGTTTTTATATATTCCTTGTCTCTATGTACCCAAAAGCCCTACCAGGACCAGACATTGCAAATTAACCTTAGCTAAAAATGTCAGTATTTTGTATTTGTTCTGTACAAAAATCAAGCAGTAAATGAAATGAAACGATTCTGAGAGGATTAATATGCTCACCACTAGATGGCAGACTCCCATTATGAAAGGCATGATGACCAAGCCTCTGATTACATTAGTGATAGAGGCCTTATTTTATTCAAATCCAGAATCTCTTGTGGACATATGTGTCAATCTTGAGCTCTTATGGACTCAGAGTGTATTTTTGATATTTTATAGAGATCATTCACATGAAAGTGTTTTGTGTTAGGATTGAAAATAGTCAAAAATGTAGATTTTAAGTTTACTGTACCCCTCTAAATTGCCATGATTTTTGCAGCAGGTTTATGCAGCATCTTCTATAAGTTTGTTGTGGAGAGAGTGATCTCTTCTTGAAAAAGCTCAACAAGCTGATAAAGAAGACTGGCTCTGTTCTGGGGACTCCTCTGGAACCTCTGGAGATCACTGTGCAAAGAAGGATTCTTCATAAAATGAAGAACATTAATGAGAACTCTGAGCATCATCTTCATGAGACTGTTGTACAACAACAGAGTGTCTTCAGTTAGAAACTTCTTCAGATCTGCTGTAAGACAGAGCACTGCAGGAGATCATTCCTGCCCACCAATCAGAGCAGGAGATGCTGAAAGAAATCTCTATAAAAAAATAAAAGTCATTGTGGGACATAAAGCAGACTGTTGATATGACAGTGCATGCCTCAGAAAGAGACTAAACAAGTTCAACTTTCACAGGAGGCATGCAACAAAGGAAACTTTACTCACACAGAAAAATATGAAGTCTAGTTTGAAGTTTGCCAGAGAGAATGTACACAAAGACCAGTTCTTCTGGAATAATTTTTTTTGGAGAGATGAGACTAACATTTTGTTATTTGGACACCAGAACAGGGCATGTGCCTGGCATAAACAAAATACAGCATTGCAGGAAAAGAACCTCATACCAAATGAAGCATGGAGGTGTAAGTGTCATGGGTTGGGGGACATTTTGTTGCAGCAGGATCTGGCCATTTCACCAACATAAAATCCTCCAGGAATAATGCCATGTATCACAGGGTGCTTGAGGAAAATGTGAGACCATCTGTCAAAAAATCCGAAGCAATAACCCTGACAATAACCCAAAACAGACCAATAAATCCACCAGTCACTGGCTGAGAATTAAGATATGGAAAGTCCTGGGCTGAGTCACGAATTGAAATGGGCTGAACATGCAAGAAAGCCCTCAAACATCTCCTAATTGAGCAGGGAGGAGCGGGTCAAATCACTCAGAGGGATGTCAGGGACTTGTAGATGGATGCAAGAAACATCCAACTTAAGTTAGTTTAAACAAACAGGGTAACAGTGGATATTAGGGCCAGGGTGTCCTAACTTTCTCCTCAGCTAGAAAATACATTGAAGTTGATATCTTTTGATGAATAAGTAAATAAAGGTGATTTTTTTTTTACCTGTAATTTTATCACTTTCTTTTCCAGGGATTAAAAAAAAGCATTGGACATCGATATCTGAACATTTCTTCTGAAATAATTTTTTAATAAATGTATGGTCCAAAATGTTTCCATAAGACTACGAACACATATACATTACAATGCTTATAGATTTTACAAGCAGTTTACAATATTTGTTGAGGTATTTATGCACTTGTATTTATGTCACATTTCCTTAATGAGTGCCTTAATATTCAAGGCGTCATTGCAATAATGCTAATAATTCTAAATGCTAATAAAACAATTTAGGAGAAAAAATAAAGTTCACTGGCTTTAATATCTCTTCCTTCATGTCAGGTTATGTTTTTCCTTATTCACTCTCTAGAAGTAAATTAATGCTTTACTTAGCTGATTAAAGTGCTGATTTCTAGACTGATAACCGCTTTTAAGACTATGGCTTTCTGTGTTGCTATAACTCTAGAACACAGAAAACACAAAGGCAGCTATTAGATCTTATCTAGCATTTTAATGAATTCACTTTTGATCTTTTCTGCAGCCTAAAGGAATTTATCCTGCACACTCTTCCAGTACCCACTAGTCATTAGAGTCATTAGACAGTGAATTTGTTTGGGGTTGTCCATACTAAGTTCTGATATCTGTAAACAGATACCAAGACTGCAAAAGACATTAGCATACATTGTTTTTATGCCTTTTATACCACATATACAGCGTTTCTTGTTTGTTGCCATGACAACACAGCACCCTCCATATTTATTGAAAGCATCTCATGCTTAAAAATTGTTTATACTGTAATGTGTGCACATTTGTTCGGTAAGAAAATAATACCATGTTAACCCTTACTACAATTTTAAACCATTAAGGACAAAAATTTCCACCACTGGAAAAATGCTATATATAGCTAGACTAATATTTTTGCCCACTTTTTCTACTTAAATCTCTTAAAAACCTACACCCTATTCAAAACTGTCAAATATTCAACAATTTCAACAATGGTTCAACCCAGCTCCTCCTACAGTGGATGGTTGGTTGGACGTTACCTTAGATATATTTAAGATGGAAAAGCTAACCTACACCCTAAATATCCAAAGAGACAAGTTTTACCGAATCTGGAATAAGTGGATAAAGTAACCGCACTTAGAGTCGAATTTCTATAATTTATTTGTTACAACACCTCTCCTGACTCGTGAAAGTTTAATATTGTTTCCTTTGGCAAGCCCCCCGTTACAATATAGTTTCCATCTGTATTATTTGTAATTATTAAGATGCTGCAGCACAACCTGTAAGTTAAGTCAACAAACAAATAATGTTCATCTGTTTATTATTTTTTTTGGGGTGGGGGGCTCACACAATATATGAGTGACTGTTGAGTCTGGAATTGACCACAAATGATAAAACTGGAAAATGGAATATGTGGATTTATGCAAATCCGTCCAAATAAAAACTATGTAAAAGAGAAAGCATGAATCTGCATATCCATTTCTGCTAAATATGGAGTGTCTAGTTGTTTGAATGAAGTGTATTAAGCCTAAGACTATTAGGTTAACATACATATTAATGCAATGTTTAACTCCAAAAATCAAATGTTTGCTGGGTTTAAAGAGTCCCTGTTTTTCAAAAGGTTTTAACATTTGTTTTTGTATTTAAAACATTTTAACTCGTGACATTAGTTAACACAAAAGTGAAAGCTTGTTTTTTATAGGAATTCTTCTAACATTTATTTATTTATATTTATTTATTTCATTTGAATTCTGTTTTTGTGTTGAATTCTTCTGATCTTACCCTCCATAATTTTTAGATTTTATCACAAATAATTTGACAATAATGAAAAATTTATTTTAGCACCAAGTGTGTAGATTTTAGATTTTCAGACTGTAGGGTTATATTTTTAAATCAAATGTTTTATTTTTAATTAATTTTCTTAATGTGCTTTATCTTTTTAGCTCTGCAGAACAATTTGTTAAATTAAATTAGTCCAGACACGTTTTTTATGTTAAAATAACACATAATACAAATATTCACTTGTACACTTTCAGCAATAAGCTACACAGCTTAGAGTAGATGCTGCCTTATGCCTATCTAACCATGTTTGCTTTTATATTAAATATCAATACTGTTAATAGTTACGTATAAATTCCTTCTTCCTTTTGTGTAAAAAAATTAAAGGAAATTCAGATAACTTTTTCAGTAGCTCCTGATGGCTTCATTAATTATTTTCCTGAGTGCTTTAGATTAAATATCTTTAAAAAAATATGACTAAAATAAAGAGAGGTCAGATGTGGTATGGTGGAGGACCCCAGAATGCAGATGGACAGACATCTTAACCGTAAGTAAAAACGGTTTAGTTTAAGCAAGTGAAATCACTTACAAAAGGAGGCAGGAACAAAACAGGTACAGGCACAGATGACTGCAAGAAGTAGTCATGTTTCTGCGATGAGCAAACAGAATGATGGAGTACATAGGGAGCGTGATGCAGGTGGACCGAATGAAGCTGATTACAGGTTGACAGATGCAGGGAGTGAAAACGAAACGTGACTGGGACAAAACAGAAATCCACTGAGAGAAACTAATCGGGAGAAAACATAAACGTAAAGAACATAAACAAGAAAACAATACTAAGAAAACACATCCAGGACAATAATAAAACCAAAACAGGATCCAAAACACCAACTGGAAATAAGAATAAATAAAACCCAGACAAAAACCCAAAACACCCTCAAATAATGACAAAAGATTATATGCCAATTTGTAAAAATGTATCATATCTGTTTTGTATTTATCAACAGGTGTTCATGCATTGTTTTCCAAGAATGAGCCTTTGATTACATGAATGATAGTGGCTTTTTTCTATATTGTAAAATATTAAACCTCAATGGAAAAGCCTCCTCCACACCGAGAGAGGGTGGCCATCGGTTTATTCACATTCTGCAATCACCTGATGAAAAGCGAGGGGCAGTGGTGAGCAGACAGATGTCGGGATGTAATCATCAGCAGAAGAATTTGAAGGACTGTTGACCATGCAGGTGGAAAAACTATTTCAAATCAAATGGATAATTAGGACAGCAGATAAAAACACAATGCGTGTCCCATCATTGTGATTTACAGTCCAGTGGGCGTTGGGGTTGTTGGTGGTAGATTAATAACCAGTCGTAAAGAAGAGAAAGGAGGAGAGAAGGCTCCGATAAAGGAAGGAAGACAAAAGGGGGAGTGTGTAAAAAAAAATAAGGGGGAGAGTGGATAAAGCCTAAGCAGAGGTCCTGAGCTCGCTGTCGGCTCGGCCAAGTCCCAGCAGAAGTGCTTTGGACTGGGAGCAGGAGCAGCTGGCTGTCAGACGACTTTTCTCCCCACTTGGCATGAATCTGCTCACTCCATTTCCCCAACAACCTTCTGCCATCCCAGGCTGCTCCTCCCCCGGTGGGTGCTGCCCCACCTTGCTGTCGTCCAGTGGGAAGCATGCACCTTCTTCCTCTGGGTCTCCTGGCTTTCGGCAACTGGACTGGCCATCTTCACCCTGGGAGAATGGGTACAGATCTCATTGGTGGACTACATGACACTGTCAGCCAATCGGTACCCAAACATCCCACTTATCCTTCTCTCTACAGGTGCTGCTGTAACTGCCTGGGATTTTCTGGATTCTCTTGTGGTGGCTGCAAATCTGCCTTGCACCCTGAAGGGCCTACGACTCAATTGGCTACTCTAGTTTCTGGTTTGGGAGCTGGACCTTCAGGGCTCTTCTATCGCAAAGACATCGCTGAAGGAGTTTGCAGTGACTTGCAGAGAGCCGTGGCAGGCCACACGGAAGATGAAGGCTGTGCCGATGCTTTAGGCAGTCTGCAGAGATCCTTGGAGTGCTGTGGTGCTGAGGATTGGCGCCACTGGCTCAATTCGGACTGGGCAATCCAGCACATGACTTTCCTTCCTGCAGAGAATGGTGGCTTGGTCTCTTTTCTGCACAGTTGCTGCGTGAAGCGGAAAGGTTGCAGGAATCAGCCGCTCCAGTCAGATGACAATGAAGGAGTGGCTGCTGCAGAAACCCACACAGCTGATTTCGTAAAGTTTTCAGCTGGGTCAATGACACCGTCTTCCACATTGCTGCCTCCATGTTGGGGTTGGGCTTCTGGATGGATAGAGGCCCACTAATGGTCAGCCTAGAAATTTGACCGATCTGTTGACAAAAATGTTCCTAATGATCGATGACATCTTAGAGCATTGGAGTTACTAGAACAGGATCTTTGTTCCTTTGGAAGAAAGAGTCAAGTTGATATTTTAAAATTCTTTAAAGCTGAATGAACATTTTTCTCTTTGACATGACCATAACTGCTGTAAATCTTTGTACTTGGGATACAAGTAGAGAGAACTTTCAGGGGAATTTGGGTTATTAAGGTTGGGTTATGGTTGCCACATTTTTTTTCATCAGACTTGAATGAATAACGTGAATTTGATCCCTTTGAGTTGAGTATTAGCAGATTCCGGGCTGCACGGTGACGCAGATGGTAGAACTATTTCCTTGCAGCAAGAAGGTCATGGGTTTGACTCCCGGCAGGTGGTCTTTCTGCATAAAGTTTGCATGTTCTCCACGTGCATGCGTGGGTTTTCATCTGGATACTCTTGCTTCGTCCCACAGTCCAAAAACATGACTGTTAGGTTAATTGGTCTCTCTAAATTGCCCTTAGGTATTAATGGGGGGTATTCATGGTTGTGTCCTGTGTGTCTCTGTGTTGCCCTGCCATGGATTGGCGACCTGTCCAGGGAGTACCCCGCTTCTCGCCCATCGACCACTGTAGCGCCGCTGCCACCCTGTGTGGAAGAAGTGGGTATAGAAAATGGATGAATGGCTGGATTAGCAGATTTGACTACTCTGAGGCCAACAGAGCCTGTTTACTTTTACAAGTAAAAGTAAACAGATAACAGACTTTTCTATTGCTCTCGGTGGAAGACACACACGTTTTCTCTCCCTCCCTCCCTGCTGACCCCTGCTTCTGCTTTTCGTCTGTATTTTTCTCAGAGCCTCGCTTTGCATATCCTCCAAACTTGTAAATTATGGATTTGGTCAGCTGGACTCTCAATTTAATTGATCAAATTTTTTTTCAATGGGAAGACAGGGTAAAGGAGAACCCTCTTGTCCAGACGGGACGTTCTTCTCTGGATACACAATGGATTCTTGGCAGCAGTGGAAGATTGTGTACCTGACTACGATGTCGGTCGAGGACGTAGAAGATGTGTACATATTTGGATTTTTGATAACAGGATTTCTGCTTTTTGGAGTTGGTGGTTACCTGGCTTATCGAGTGATACACAAACGTGGGCGGCTGTTCAAAGCGTTCCAAAGCTGCCTGCGATGTTGGATGGAGTCTGTAGAGCGATTAACACTCAGACTGAAATGTTAAGAGAGCAGAATCGCAAGCTGGACACGATTCTTGAACAGAATCGCAGCCTGGCAGCGGTTGGACTCAGAGGTTAAAGGATAAAAATTGGAAGTTGTACGCTCCAGATCTGTGGAAAAAACCAAAAAATGTGGCTATTTGGATTCACAATTGAGTTCATACCAGTAAAACTCTTAAGGTAGGGGAAAATTTTCACAACTGCCTGGAACCAACAAATTTATTTTTTTTCTGAATCTGGGCCCCAATGTGGCTTGGCAATTCTGCTAACTGGCTATCGACAGAATATCTCCTGAATGTTATATAAACACGACGCTCTTCCCCAGCACTCCCCTACCAGCTGTGCTGATAGGACTATGCAACCGATTGATAAAACTTCCACCTCTCTTCTCAAGGATAATGGCGCTTCTATCAGTGTTGACAGTCTAATTCTTGCAAACACACTCAGACTTATATATTCGCACCCTCAAGATTCCACCGTACCCTTGCTGAATCTTTACTTATGTGTGTGTTGCTTACCCCTGCTGAGGTTTTTTGTACTATTTCAGACTCTGTTCTGCTAAGAATAGAGTCTGAAATATGATTTTTTCCCCTCCGATCTAACTTTACCTAAATGTGTAATTTCATTACTTTTCATAGATTTTCAGATTTCTTAGAAGGATTACCAGCAAAAGCCAAATATTATTAGTATTTGAACATTTTACTACAGCTGATTTTTAGATTTCTTAGAAGGATTCATAGATTTTTAGATTTCTTAGAAGGATTGTATTACAACAATTTCATACCAGTGAAAGCCAAACATTATTAGTATTTAAAAAGTTTGGACCTACCAGTGACCCAGCTTCTCTACTTAGACTTCAGTGAGTGCCTATGGCTGTTACTATTTGAATGATGGGACCACAGCTGCCTCATACCAGCAATTAATATTATCATTTTTCTTCTAGCACAGGATGAATTCCTTACCACAGAGGACTTAATTATCTAATTACCTCTATTAGAAAGATTAGATTAAAACCAGCTCTTACTAGTAAACCCCCAAGGATTATTAATGTCATTTGACTTGTTTCTCTGTGTTTGATTTTCTGTATCATTGTAATGTTTTTCCTCGTGTAGAGCGTTGAGTGCCTTGTTGCTGAAAAGCGCTAAATAAATAAACTTGACTTGACTTAACTAGCAGCTGCCTCCTATGTTTGGAAAAAGAAAAATATTTTGCCAGCCTTGACATTTGGACAGTATGAGGGCAAAGCACTGGGTACTAGATACTTAACTACACAACTTTAAATTAAGAAGCAAAATTTGAAATAATCCAGATTCCTTCTTCTGCAGCTGTATCATATGTATCTGAAATTAACTTCTTGTGTTCCTATACGGATTTCATGCAAAAACATTTCTTTCCGGGGTTCTCTCTGGGGTACTAAATGCAAAAAGTTTAGAGTTTAATAGTTGATGCTTCTACAGTGAGCAGACATTAAATAAGGAACATGGATAAGCAAGACAGTAGAGGAGGTAAGGAAGGACACAAAGAAGGAAGGACAAAAAAATTAGGTTGGATTCATTAAAGGAAAGAAGGAAGGCAGAAAAGGGAAGGGTGGAAGGCAGAAAAGGGAAGGAAGGAAGGAAAAAAGGAAGGCTGAAAAGGGAAGGATGGAAGGCAGAAAAGGGAAGGAAGGAAGCAAGGAAAGTAGGGGGACTTTATTAAAGGAGGGAAGGGAGTTAGGATACAGGGAAAGAAAGAATAAAGGACAGAAGTGAGAAAGGGAGGTTGGACACAGGAAAGAAGAAGTAAAACATGGAAGGAAGAAATTACAACGAATCAAAGACCAAAGCACACAAAGAATGAAAGACATGAGGGTGGTTAGAAAAAAGGCAGGGCAAAGACAAGGTGGGAATCAAAGATGCAAAGAAGGAAGGACATAAGAATGGAAGGACCGAAGAAAGGATCAGTCAAATATTTTGCAGCAGTTTGCAACCTAACAACATATTAAAGAAAAAAAAGCTGAACAATCAATTCTGGTTTTCTCAACTATGAACACACCTCTAAACCTTGTGGAAGATGTTTACAGAATAGTTAAAGTTGCTATCTCTGGGAACAGTGGATTTATCAACAAATTAAACCTTATAGATTAGGAATAGGATGTCATCAAAGTTCATGTACATGTAAAAGTAAACAGATAAATATAAACAGATAAATACTTTTGGCAATATAGTGTATGTGTAAGTGGGGAGTCTGACTGAAGCTATGGTCATTCAATATAAGGACATAGAACAACACTAAAGTAGGCCACCAAATTATTATTGATTATTTCATATTATTACTTTATTTTTATTATTATTTATTTTATTAATATTTTATTATCTTAAAAGTATATATAAGCTGAAAACCTTTATGAGCTTTTTACCTTTCTTAATGGCATCCTTAGGATTTCTACAGGATCACACAAGTACACAGGTTCAGACTGGGCTCACAGGTAAGAGAGCATTTGTTCTTTTATTCACAGGTTAAGTTGCAAAAGGTGGGTAGGGTCTAGTTGTAGGTAAATCTTTGGTTGCCAACAAAACATGTTTTTATTTCACCTATGCAAAATCTAGGATTGGTTTAGAATAAGGGGATTTTTGTGGTTATTAACAGATTGGAATAAGCAAAATTCACACCTCTCTCTTTTATAAATAATTAATCCACTAAATTAACCTTTCACCTAAACAGCATAGCCACCGCTTCATCTTAATAGAGGAAACAATGGATGGACATAATAAATGTGTGGCGTTATCATCTCTAAAGGGATTCAGGATAAAAGAAAAGTTGACTTGCTAGTTTATAAAAAAAGATGTTTACCTGAAATTATGAAATTGATAAATATTCATTTTTACCCTATTCTGAGTCCTGTTTGGAGGTATTTAATCTTTATAGGTCAAAGGTCATGTTATAATTATATTTGGCCTAACTCAAAATCCAGAAGACATTTTAGAAGTTCATAGCTCATGACCAGTTGCATTGAACTGATGGAAAGTTCAAAATGTGGCAAAGTCACTAGATGCATCTCACCTAATATAAAACAAAGCATGAATTTTCCCACAATATATGCAACCCTTATCTATTACTTCAGAACCCATGTTTTTTTTGATCTTCGACAGAGTTCTTGGGTTCCTGTCATTGTTGAGAGAAAAGCATATTTCATTGTAGACCTGGAGCAAGAGGAGGAGGAATGAAGGGGGTACAGTTCATGAATATCTGTTTCTCAGCTGTTTATTGTTGGTGACTTCCGACTCCCAAGGGAATATCAGAAGAGGTTTATCAGGAGTATTTCACACAAAGCCAGAGACCTTTGACCTAACATAACACATGCACAAGATGAGCTCATCTGTACATGTGGAGGGAATCGTAGCAGCATGATGAGGAACGGGGAGCACAGCAGCAAACCTATTCAGTTCAATTCAGTTTTATTTATATAGCGCCAATTTACAACACGTCGTCTCAAGGCACTTCACAAAGTTAATTCAATCTAATCATACAGACTGCAAGTCAGGTTCATACATTCCAATTAAGCCTGACTATCAAACAGTGCAGATTCAGTTTATTATTCAAATTGGTTGAAAAGTTTTTCTATCTAAGGAAACCCAGCAGATTGCATCGAGTCAGAGACTTGCAGCATTCAGTCCTCCTGGATGAGCACTACCAAGACATGGTTATGGATCTAAGCTGACAGGCCAGGCAAGAGGAGCAATCCATCACTCATTTAAAATGTCACTGAAGAAATTACCTTTTCACATAGTCAGGTTGGTTTCTACAGCTTCTACAACACAAATCAAATCTTTTGAAAAGTGCCCTTTGTATTTATTCAGGCTATCTTGTCTGAGATTAAATAGTTTATACAGCAGATAGTTAGTTTACTATAGTTTGTTTTCAAACGATCAAGTGTGATAATAGATTCTTGAATAGTTTAGTGAAAAAACCATTAATGAGTACTGGCAGAAGAGCAGGCAAATTTGGTGTACTACCAGTTTATTCCAGGAGCATGCTCAAATAGATAATGCAGACTGAGATGTAGTCTCAGATGGAATAAAGACAGCATCATGTTTGTTCATCCACAAAACACCAACCAAGTGGACGCTTTGGTAAAAATCATTAACTAGGACATATCTGCAAGTGGACATCCATAATTACATTTTCCCAATAACACAGCTCATGAGAAGAGTATGAAATCTGCCTGCTCATGTTGTTATGGAGACCATTAAAGAGCATACATCACATCTAGGAGCTAATTTAGAAAAACAGAAGGGAAAGAAAAGCATCTCAAGCCTAACTCTTGGCTCATTATTCATGTTTTCACCTGCTGCTTTAATAATTCCCACGATGCTTTCTCTCCTTCAGGACACAAATGAGTCCAAACCATCTAATCACGATAAGATAAGAGACTGGATACTGTATTACTAAGCGTTTGAAGTAAAATACATTGAAACCATTTACTTTTAAAATTAGCAAGATTTATTTTGAAATATTAAGGTCCATATGAGCAAGAAGAAAATACAGGATTGCACCGACTTGATTTAGTCATTTCAAAATGAAAGAGAAGAAAAAACAGCCAATCAAACTTTCAAAACCACCAATATTACATAATTCTTTCCCACTATAGTTAAAATAGTGAGTGTGTCATTTTAAACAATGAAACCAAAAGCTGTAGAAGAAAATTGCATTGATAGCAGTGAGAACACCATGTTAATCAGTGAATCTCTAGAGGCACATGAAGTTGAGTCACTGGCTCATATGAACACAAGGGAAGAACAGAGGTTCTCAAACACTCCTGTGAAAAGCAAAAAATCTGTTTGACAAAAAAACAAACCCTGAGCATCGCTAAAAGAACATCTCCCTCAGTGAAACAAGGTGGTGGCAGTATTATGCTCTGGGGCTACTTTTCCTCAGCTGAAACTGGCTTTTTGTGAAGGTAGATGAAAATATGAACAGTTCCAAATACCGCTCATTTTTCTGCTAGAAAGATGAAGATGAGTTTTATTTTTCCACTTCACAGTCAGCCCAAGCATACATCCAAATCCATGTTGGAATGAGACAGAGCAGAACTAAATCCAACAGAAAATCTTTGCTATGAGTGTGCCAATATTACTACGCTAAGATGTCCCATGCTGAAACTGATTCAAAAGGTGCTTTAAAGTATTGGTGCAAAAACTTAAGCAACAAGGTTATTGCATCTTTTTATGATTGGATTCTTTTGATTTTTTTGTTGAATTGGACAAGATGAATGTCACAAATCTCTGAGAAGGTTTGGAAATGATTTACCATTTTTCCATCATTAAAACTAGCATTTGACCAGAGGTGTGTATACCTCCGAGAGCGACTGTAGATGGTTTAACTGGTTGTGTTCTAAAAATCTCACCATGTCTTTCTGGCTGGTGTCACAGCTCTCCTTTCAAATTAGCTCCCTGAAAGAGACGAATTCCTCTGGAGACGCTTCAAATTAAACCCACTTGGAAAACAACAGAACCAAGCACAAAACCGGTAATAAGTTCACCACCTCGATCCTTTGCAGTTTTGGCCGTCTTGTGACAAACTTTTTTTGGGTATGTGATGGAGTTAGGGAGCATTTTGGACCCTCCATTTGCCAAATCTTACCCACCAGGGGGATGATTTTAATCTATGTTCTATAAACTACATGTGGTCCACTGTAAGGAAATGTGGTTATGTGACTTCAATAAATGGTATCTTATTATACTTATACTTATTATTTTGGTTTGACCAGGGGTTGACTGACATACATACATCCAAACTGAAATGGGAGTATTCCCTGCCATTAAACTCCCTCCTGCTGAGACACAAAACAGGAACGCAAGGAAAATTAAAAATAGGGACAGAGAGGGGGTTTAAAAAAAATATCTACAAAAATTAAATATAGAATATACCAAATGGAGGAAACCATTAACAAATGAATGGTTACAAACAGCGTTCCACTTCCTCTTTCTTCCACTATCTTTATCTGTCAGCTACATATGTGTATTAATGTTAAATGATGTTATAATTAATGAAACATTTTATCCCTGCTGTTAACTGACCAGGCATAGCTAGATGGAGAGATTCTCACATCATGATAATCTTGAGTAGAAATACCACCACTGTATTAACACAAAGATCTATAGCACGGTTCAACAGCTTTGACTTAAAACAGCTTACTAGCCAGCTCATAGCTTACCAACTGTAGTTTTAAACCAGTGGGACTCTAATAACAATGGCTTACTATCTTTTGTTCTGTGGAAGGCAGAAATATTGCCAGACTGCCAAATTTTTTCGTGTTTGCAAGTGAGAGAAAAATGCGAGGACCCTTTTGCAGAAGGCTGACCAGCAGTGCTCAGGAACAGGTGGAGGAGGGACGATGCTGTTTCATATAGCTGGAGACAACTCCAAATCTTTTTTTTTTTTTTTTTTTTTTTTTTTTACAGGTGTACTTAAATCTTGTGGAAAAAGAAGACTCCAAGACTCCATGTGTGTTTAGTTTTATCAGTTTCTGGTAAAATAGGCTTGAGGGCAGATGTTAATTTTAACCACAACATAGAAAATGTCTGTCCCTGTTTCACCTACAGTATTTTGTTCAGGGTTGGTGCTTTAAAGTTCTAACTTTGTCATTCGACCATTGCTTTCTTGGTTTTTTCACAGGGAGCTAATTTGGGGACTTGCTTTGCGAAGAAAAACATTAAAATGTATTTCAAAAAACATGTACAGCTTCCTAAAGAGAAGGTGGCTGATGTTTTTCTTCTCGTCTAGACAATCAGCAGAATAACACAAATGCTTTGGTACAAAAGATGCAGATCAGAATGGCTGCAAAAAAATACAGTCTTAAGTTAGTATGAAGCCTTCTATGTGTAAGAAAACGAGGCATAAGCTGAAATTAGTCTGTATGCCAAGTTGTGGTTAAAGTTTCATCCAAAATGTGAAGCTGAAGAATGTGCTGGTCGTAAGTGACAACACCTCTGTCCTATCAGAGCCCGAGGGCATAAGAGCTGGGAGTTCCAGGCTGCTGACAGTCTCCTAAAGGCCTGCTCAGTCTCCCACGTCGCTGTCCTGGTCACCTATGAGCCACAGGAAGTGGAAGCTGAGCGCCAGTAGGGCCGTGCCCAGCAGATCCCCGAGAGCGGTTAGGTAAGGAATGGAGAAGCTGTCTGGGTCTTTGCCGCTCTGCCACATTGAATGAACCATCCAGTCTGCTATGCACAACAGCAGCAGCACCTGGAAGAGGAAGATGGAAAACCTTACAGATGTGGACATACAGAGAGAAAACTTTCTGCTTACCCAAGTACACCCCTTATCTGTATTTATTTATTTGCCTTTTGTTACATTACCACCACAAACTTCCATGGGTTTTACGTGAAAACCAACACATAATAGTGCATAATAGTGAAGTGGAGGGAAATGATACATGGTTTTCAATATCGCAACCAAATGAAAATCTGAAAAGTGTGGCACAGAAATGCAGTCAAGTTTTCTGTTGTCAAAGCTAAAAACGTGAGTATGTTTAGATTTCTCATCTGGTCTGGTGAGCTAAATGTATCATCACATCCTTAGATGTTTAACACATTTGAGTTTCTCAAGGGTCTATCCTGGGTTCCATCCTGCTCCCACTATAGTCATCTTTTCATTTTACCATATTTTTATTTGACTGAAACAAATATTATAATATATTATTGCCCTGCGATGGACTGGCCACCTGTCCAGGGTGAACCCCGCCTCCTGCCCATAGACTGCTGGAGGTAGGCACCAGCTTCCCCACGACCTACTAAGGAAGAAGCGGTGGAAAATGACTGACTGAAACAAATATTAATATTAATATATTTTGGAGGGGGCCTGACTTGAAACCGATGGAGAATCTCTGGAGGGATCTAAAGATTAGGGTCATGGTAGGGAGCCCTTCCAACCTCAAACCCTTGGAGCTAATGGCCAAAGATAAATCGTCAAAATAACAGAGGACATTTTGAGAGCCATAATGTCACAAACTTTTGCACTGATTATTTAGAAAATAAGGAATAATTTTCAACATGCTATTTTTAATACAATTAAAATAGAAAAAGAAAATTATATTTTTTTCAAAACTGATCAACTTTGTTTTATTATGCATCTCATTTCCTGTCAGAAACATCTTGGTTGAATGAAAAAGATCTGCTTTGGTAGGAACATCTTTGGGCTCAACTCCTTTCTTCCCATTGCTACGCAGATGATATAAAAATCTATCTGCCCTTAACAATAGGACTTCAAGAATCATTGCACAGTCTTTGTTTAACTCTTTGGAAAAAAACTCAAAGCTGGCCGAACTTAAGACTTTCTTGACTAAACTAAAACTGAGATTATTTTATCTGGATGGATTCATTCCAAAAGTATTCCTTACATAAAAATCTTTTGAGAGAACCCTTGGCATAAATGTTTTAAATTTGACAATCACATCAGGACGGTGGTAAAAGCAAGCTTTTTCCAACTTAGACCTTCTGCAAAAGCCAAATCATATTGTTCTCCACAAGAGCTGAAAAATGGATTTCCATATTTTTATTTCTTCTTACTTTGACAACTGCAACTCCTTGTACGCAGGTCTGGATTAATCATCCGTTGTTGCTTGCAGCTATTAAACAGCCCTGCAGTCCAAGTAACGAGAGGAGAGAGCTTCACACTATTGGCTTCCTGTTTGGTACAGGATAGATCCCACATGGGCTGACCCCTGGTAATTTAAAGGGACACCACCATAACGCAGCAGGAGCGCTCAGGACTAATAATCAGATGCACATGTACGTTCTGCAAACCAGACACAAAAACTAAAACAAGTGGCATTGCCTTTGCTATGGCTGGACCAAGTCTGAGCAACGCTGTACTGAGATCGAGAAAAAAATTACAACACCCCACCATTTTTTATTGGCTTTCATTTCTAGCGGTTTGACATCCTGACAGCTTAAGTATATGGGTGAGGAGACAACAGCTAGTTGACAGGTATTGAACCGGAAGGAGCAAACAGGTTTGAACGCTGTGGCAGAGTTTTGCGAGAAAACTGTTGTGGTGTTATTTTTGGAAACATTTGTTTGTTTTCGGGCTATTGGACTATGTGCACCATTTGTCTTGCTGGAGCAAAAATAAACTGGAAAGAAAGCATCTAAGACGAGCCTTTGGATTATAGAGAACATCACAACAGGTACAACATTAGCTGCCCAGCGCGTCCTACCAAGCAGATTCAGATCAATGCTTCACTAGCCCAGTATTAGGCTTGCTATTATACTAAGAGTGCTCCATAAAATACCTGAAGACAATGTGCAATAAAAGGGAGACGCAGGGCTAATTTGCTAATTCAAAGAACCAACTATATTGCTGTTAGGTTAGGATAGCTCCTAGCTCCTGACTAACTTTCACTGTTGGTGCTTCTGTTAGTAGCGTGTTCCTATGGCTGAAAGGAATAAGAGTTATGCTTTTTGTTATTCGTGGTTTACGTTTCCTCACAGGGAGGGATGACGGTGACAGAGGAAGGGAAGTTTATTAAAAAGGATAAGAAGAAGTCTATAAATTAAAAGAAAATGAGCTGTTGGTGTGGGGTGGGGTAGGGGGTTGTAGTGCCATAATTATCACAACAAAAAGGCGTACTGTCAGTGATCAACACAGGCGTGTAGTAAACATGTAGGGATGAAGGTGTCAAACCAACTGTAATGATGCATCATTTTCTGTGCAGAGTGCACTGACAGCCTTTGGTTGATTAAAAGATGAAGGTGTTTCAGTGATCTAATATGAAACACTGGTTAAGAAATGCCTTCCTGCTCTCCTTTGTCCAGGCCTGACACGATGAAAGCATTTCAGAGATGTAAAACCTGTCAAACTAATAAAGAAATATGGCTGAGTTAAAAATTCTCAGTCACTTTCCTTTTTTTTCCTGGTACTGAAAGTCCTTTTAAACCACCGTGCTTCAGAAAACTGTCTCTGCCTCTGTGGTAGCTTCTATAATTACCCTGATGGCAAGAAAACAGAAATAAGCAATGAAGGCAGGGCTCTGAGAAGTGCGGTAATATGTTCAGCTGCATTTTGCATTAACTGGAGTCTGTGTATAGCTGATTTTAAGAAGTGAAGAGTCCTGCCAACTTGTGACAAATACATAGATGCGTTGTGCTTTGAATGGAAACCTTTAACGTTCAAGCGAAAAGAAGCTGATTTAGTACCAGTAAAATGCCATCCTTGCTCCTTCCTACCATCAAATGTGAACAAGACACCAGGACCTTCAAACTCCGTCGCTTGACACTGATGTTAAATGAGAAAGCCTTGGACGCATTCTCTGCTCTGATTCATCCCAAAGGTTTTCTATCAAGTTACTGACAGGACTCCACAAAAACTCGATCCTCCATCTCTTAATGGACCTCACGTTGGAACATCTTCAAACTGTACCCTCCAAAGTTGGGAGCATGAAATTCTCCAACATCCAACATCACTCGAACTCATGTCTACAAGTCCAAAAGGTGGCGCCGGATGCCACAGCTTCCAATGCTTTGCATTGGACTTGATGATGTATGGCTTTGATGCAGCTGCTCAGCCATGGCAACACTCTCCTTGAAGCTCTCTGTTCATTGTTGTTGAGCTAATCTGAAGGCCACCTGACATGTGGAGGCCTGTAGCTATTGAAACTTGGAGGCTTCTGTGTACTATACTCCTCAGCATTTGCTGACCCTGCACTGCAGTTTTACATGGCCGACCTCTCTAGCTGAGTCGCTGTTATTCCCAATCACATCCACTTTGTTTACACCAACCACTTAAAGGGGACATATCATGCTGTTAAATTCTTTCTTGTCACCCTTAAATCATTCAGTTGTGGTCTATATAAAGTGGAACTGCAATACTTTGGTATGAATTCCTTGTTGTTGTAGCTCTTTTTTACCTGTTCTGAGGTGTGTCTGAGAGCAACTTGTTTTGGTGCTGTCTCTTTAAATGCTGTTAAGGCACTTTTCACTCCGCCCAAGAGCGCTCCACTTTAACCCACTGTGCCATTTCTGTGGTTTAATAACAGAGATACAATTATTTAACGATTCAGAAACAAGACAAAAACGACAAAACATTTCATATAATAATACTATTGAAAAACACGCAGTACGGTTCTGTCCTCCAGGAGCTAAAAGCAGCACACGGCACTAACATAAGCAGAAGACATGATGCTACTGATGTCAACACAATGGACAGGACATCATATCAGCACAATAAATTCATTTCTAAAATAAAGTTTGTTGTCATTTCAGCGTTATCTGCAGCTGAATGCTTTGCTGGAACTGACCGCTTAACCAGGGGAAGTCTTTTACCAAATCCTTCTTGATACTGGCGGAGGTTGCTGAAGGCACTCATCCTTCTGATGTGGGAACATTTCCATTAAAAATAAATGTAACCAGATACTTTGAAGAGGTTCTGATGGTGGGGGACGATGTAATGAATTGTGTGGGTTAATACACCCAACAACCGAACCAAACCTATCCTCTTTCAGCTTAGGCATACTTGAACTTGGACTACACAATCGCAGCGAGAAATAAATATGGTGGATACGCGAAATTGATCAGCCAAAAGTCTATGACCTTGTTTAGCTGTTTCACAGAAAATACTGTGACGTAACAGTTGGAAAAACGTAGCAGAGGATAGAGAAAACTGGACGGAGAAACAGTTATGGCACATTCCCTGGTAGGCACGAAACATCAATGATATGCTTTACATTGACTATGACGTGCCCACGCAGCTGCAGCACATTGGCAATCTTGATCTAGAACTCACATGGCGTGTGGGCGAGGGTGTGAGCAGCGCGTACACGACTGTGATTGACACTGCTAAGCCGTTTCTCCTGGCCCTGATTGGTTGGTTCTGACCGGGAGCAGTGTATTTCTGCGAAAGGCAGCAGGACCACTGGGAGGAGCCAGAGCTACTTGATTTTATTTGATTACAATAACAATTTTATTTCCTTTAAATTAAAACAAGACATATTCTGTGTTTTAATATTGGCTTGTGTTATTATCTTGTATATGAATAAGAAGCTGCTTTTATGAAAAAGTTGTGAAATAACTGTCTTAAATGTGCAGAACAGCACTTAGCAGACAGATTTTAGTTAAATAGGACTTTTTTTAATAAAGTTGCTCACCTGTGATATTCTCTTATGTAGACAGGAGACAAGTCTCTGTAATTGGTCAATTCTTTTCTTGCTTTATTCTTTTGGCTAATTGATGTCACATAACTTTCAAATTACATAAAAATCTGCAGCGGATTGGCTGCTGCTCCAATCCACTTTATATGAGGTTTGTTAAAGTTTTATTGTGAGAACAATAAGGTATTTGTCTTGTTTATTGTTAGCTTTGTTTACCAGGTAATGTTACTTTCTTTAGTTTAGTCCATTAGCAATGAGTAGACAAAGGCTTGATTATTCCTCTTGAGGAAATTGTTCATTTCCTTGTTTAGCCTTAATAACAATAAAATCTAAATAAATCTCTTCTTTTGATCGCATCATTAAAATCCATGGAAAGGTTAAGAAGTCAGATGAGACAGATTTACTTCTGATATCATGAGACTTTCATTCAAAAAAGCTAATAGCTGCTATAAATGTGATTCAATTTGTCCAATTGTAAAAGACAGGTAAAGTTCAAGCCTTTGGCTCAGTGCAGTCAGGTAACATGGACTAAAGATCCATCAAACCAGCACCTCAGAGGTCATTTTTCACCTAATGCGATCTGTCAGAAGTCACCCTGATCCTCAAACACTTTCACTCTGTGGAGTATGCTGCATTCAGTCTACTAATGAGAGTTGTTATTATGTCTGTGTCTGCACAAATACTCTGATGACAAAGCAAATTATATTCTATAAGCAAGCTGTGGTGCATTCATTAGTTTTTCCCCCCAAACAGTAATAATGTCGTTGCTTTTAAGCAGTGCAGACAGATTGAAAGCAGAATTCAGCTCCTGAATTTAATGAGAGAACTGATCAATATTCTGTGCTTAGTTTTAGTAAAGGCTACAATGTCAAACAGCCTGAATGCAAACTTGTTTTTTAACCCACACAACCTCCATCAGTGACTGTGGAGCTCAACGCAGCTCCGCTCCTAATGGAGCTAATTGATTTGTAGAGTCTCCATCTCCTCTGCAGCCTGAATAACATCCCAATGTGCCGTCTCTGCATTAAAGATTCAGGGGCACAGCAGGGCAGAGAAAGAGCTGGACACACACTAACACACACTCACAAAGCAGAGCAGCTAGACTGGTAACATTCCAAACACCACGACAGATCATGGTGAGGCTGAATAAGTAGAAACCGTCGTTCATAACTGAACTTTCTTGGCTGTAATTATCCAAACTGCTGCCAAAACAAAACCTTAAAAAGAGCTCAAACTCCTTCAGTATGGTGCAACGCCACAGCACTTACAAAACACACCGAGCAGACTCACATATGCACAGCTCATCTCTGATGAACTTGATCATTTCCTCAGGAGAAAAATGAGGTTTCTATTTTTGTAATAACAGAAGGATACAGCGTGTTAAACGTTTTCACATCCAACAATGTGACGACTACAGATATCTAACTATTTTATTGGGATTTTTGGTGACAGATCATAACAGCGGGAGAAAGTGGGAGAAACCTGATATGATAATTGAACAATATTTTAGAAATACACATTTAAATAGTGTGGTGTTCTGGTTCACTTCCACAGAGTTTACATTTTGCAGAAGCAGTGTACAGCTACAAGTCTTGTAACAGCTACTGTATATCTAGGGTTAGAAATGTTTACCCAATTCATCTTTGCAAAGATCTCAGGATCAGTCAGAACACATGGAAAGACTATTTATTTTCACGTCTTTCAACAGATTCTGATCCCATCAGCATGATGCTGCCACCACCATGTTTTATGGTGAGTAGTGTGTTTAGGATCATTTGCATTGGTCGCTTTAGGAAAAAGCTCAGCTTTGCTCTGTTCTGAGAGCAGGATCTCTGCAATGGGCTAACGGCTGCCTCAGTCAGTTGAGGTAGACAGCCATGTCCCGCACCCAGGTCAATTCTGAAGGCAGCCGGTCGGACCAGATTTAATACTGGGTATCCGACCTGATACGACTGAATAAGAATGCACACCACACAAATAAAAAACTAAAACCATGCTTCCATTTTCTGCAACATACATATAGAAAAAAGGTCAGACTCTTGAAGTCAAAACCTTTTTGACAAACGAATGTGATTTCCTGTCTGAGGGAATAATATATGAATCATTAAAAGTTAAATTATAGTTAAAACTGGGATTTGGAAGGAATTCAAACAATAGAGAATGAACGTGCGTCTATAGCTGAAATTATGGGTGGATTTTAAATTCTTCTGTCCATTATTATTCTCCATAAAGACACAACTTTATAACTGTACCCATAAATACAGTTCTGTTACTTAAAGCAGGAGTTCCCAAAGTCCAGATTCTGATTTGGATCTGAACAATGATCAAGTCAATTGGGGCCCAATCCACACCTTATTTTTAGAGCAGTCATGTGGGGGCATACTGCTAGAACACCAGACTTTAATGAGAAAAAACATTGCAAATAAAGCTCTCAGGTTATGAGAATAAATCTGTTAGCTATCAGCGGGTTACCTTAAACCAGAGAGGAAGCAAACTAACCCAGCCTGCTATTCCTCCAACCTCCTCCCTCAGCAGAGTGAAATGTGCATCTACCACATCTACCGTATGTGTCCAGTTAGAAAGTCCTTTAGGAATAGACGAGTGTTTGAGGTGAAGTATTGCTTGGACATTATGATCAGGGTTACTGCTGAGTAATAACTGCAATACTAATGCAGATCATGTAACACTGATGAAATGTAGCAGTAATTTTAAGTTCATAGCTTAAGAGTTAAAGAATCTGTCCAATAGGAGGCCTTTTACTTAAAGTGTCAGACTGTTTTCATTCCTGTGATCACTTTTGACACCATGGAACCACATGGGACTCATCCTCCTTTTTACCATTACACAGCACATCGCTACTTTGCTGGGAAACCTGTAAGAGCCCATTGCCTTTAATGTATAAATGCTGAGAGTTTGAGGGCTCACCTGCAGCAGAGCAGCAGCCAGATAGACAGACATGAAGATGGGGGTCAGCGTGGTGTGGCCGCTCTTCATCAGGTGGATGGTGTACAGGAAGATTAGGTGGCCGGGGATCACTAAGAGCAGCAGCACCTGAGCTGAGCGATGATTTGCTCCTGAGAGATTATAACAGGTCGAAGAGAAGGGAGGTTAATGTTCAACATGGAGTGCCGTTTCTTTGTAGCCAGTCCACCTGTGGCACCAGGAGTCCTTAATTCCCCGAGCAAACAGGTAATGGTTAAATAACAGCAGCTCTGTACACATTCAGTTAGGATTAGTTACTCTAATAAGGTTAAACCACCGCAGCATCTCTCAGCTACCAGCGACACAAATGTACTTTTAAGCCCTGGAAGAAAACCATATTCATGCACACTCAGAACTTCTTTCAGAATTCTGGATTCTGGATTTAACAGGGAGCCAATGAAGGGAAGCTAAAATAGGAGAAATATGATCTCTCTTTTTAATTTTCATCAGAACTCTTGCTGCAGCATTTTGAATCAGCTGAAGGCTTTTAACTGCATTTTGTGGACATCCTGATAGTAAAGAATTACAATAGTCCAGCCTTGAAGTAACAAATGCATGGACTAGTTTTTCAGGATCACTCCTGGACAGGATATTTTTAATTTTGGGAATGTTCCGGAGGTGAAAGGAGGAAATCAAACATATTCACAGGTAGTTGAGTGGAAGGAAAAAGTTTAGATGAAAAATTCAAGAATTTGGGGAAGCTTCACAAGGAGTGGACTGAGGCCGGAGTCAGTGCATCAGGAGTCAATACACACAGGCGGATCCTACAGATGGGCTGCAAGCGTCTTACCTGAGCTGAAGAGGAAAGGAATTGGACTGTTACTCTGTGGTTCAAAGTCCTCTTTTCAAATGAAAGTAAAGTTTGCATTTAATTTGGAAATCAAGGTCCCAGAGTCTGTAGGAAAAGTGGTGAGGCCCAGAATCAATTTTGCTTGAAGTCCAGTGAAGTTTCCACAGTCAGTGATGATTTAGGGTGACTGAAGGCAACCTTCTAAGCGACCTGGGCTTCCATTACACCTCAGCAGAACCACAGACTCTGCTCCTTAATGCCTCGCCGCACTGATAAAGTAATTCATGCAGAAGGAGCCCCAACCAAACAATGAATGCATAGAAACATACTTTTCAGAAGCATGACATTTCTCTTTTAAATATCCTT
Source organism: Crenichthys baileyi (assembly GCA_036173005.1). Lineage (NCBI taxonomy): Eukaryota > Metazoa > Chordata > Actinopteri > Cyprinodontiformes > Goodeidae > Crenichthys > Crenichthys baileyi. The sequence continues at coordinate 162,387 of JAHHUM010001839.1, read as the reverse complement.
TTTAATATATCTGGCTGAGAATATCTAGGAGGGGCTCACCTGTATTTGCTTCACTGTCAAAGAAAAGTTTAATAAAGAACAGATCAAATGGATGAGTTTTAGGTTATTCTTTCATTATTTACTTTAGAAATATTAAATATCATTCAATGGATCACAAACAGCATATGGTTAATCGTTGGGCTCCTTTGGGTGTTTCAACAGGACAATGGTCACAAAAACATCAACACTGGTTTCTGAAAGGATTAAAGTAGGTTAATGTTAAGCTTCTAGGACGGCCTTCCTAACCTAAACTCTTGTTTAACAGCCCTCGTGCTGCACATCCCCTTATAAAAGGTGAAGCTTGTACATAAGCAGCCTTTTAGTTGATCAATGGATAGATTAATGATTTCATCCTGATATTCAACAAAAAAAAATGTGAAAATCAGCTCATAGTGTTATTGGTTTAAATCTTACAGCTCTAATATTAATCTGCAAGTTTGTTCCCACCTCACATAATTCCTGTTCACGTGACTTACAGTACATGCACCTGGACTGACCTGTGCCACAGAATGTACGGCAGGGGTAGTAGCAGCCTTTGGCCTCATCAGGAACTTCTCCGGGAGAGCAGTGGAAATGCAGGTGGGTGGAAATCCTGCTGGACTGAATGGCCACTAGGTTTCCACCAATACCTGCACATGATAGAGTTGTAAGGTCAGTGGCTTAGACAAAGATGTACCTGTGAAAATGATCTTTAGGAATTTTTTAAATACCAGTTTTGCTTAACATTTTTAAAGGCTACTTAAGTAGTCAGCAGTCCCATACTTCAAGAATTAAAGCTTCTGAGAGTTCACACTCTCAACCTCATCCTAGCAGCACTGATAACTGACTGAATGGTAGCAAGGACTGATGCATCTTCTTATACACTATTCATGTTTTACAGCCGATCTCCTCCATGCAACACCTCAATGATGCAGTAATTAATGTAAAAGGATCCCCGACCACTATGGAGTACAGATACTCTCTAGAACGTGGACATACTTTTTCTGGATAAAAAATTTCTGGATAACGAATAATTTTGGTCTTATATAACATTGTAATTTTTGAAGAAAGTGAATTTGGGGTTACCCTGTAATGAATGTATATAATAAATGAGTTTGACTTTTTGAAATCATTGACTCTCTAATGACATTCTAATATACTGAGATGCACTCGTATAACAGCCTAAACACCTAAACTGATATTCTGTAGGACGTTTATACTGACTGTTGTGAAAACCGAACACCCACTGCTGGAATGCTAGTGAATGTAGGGGGTATTTAGATTAGATAGTACCATAACCTCAGGAGATCATCTATGTAATTCAGTCCCTTGTCTCTTGTTGTCAGTTTGGTGACATTTTACAGCATCCTCCAAAAGGCCTCTGAACATGAACTTGATAAGCAACAACCACAACCTCTGCTCCGTTTCTAATCACACAATATTGTGAGCAACTGATAATCAGCAGGTCACTAGAGATCCATTTTAATACTCCCATTTGTTCTACCAGAGTTAGTTCTACCATATCACACCCCATGCTTGTGCTGTGTTTGGTTCCTTTTTCAAACCCGTTTCTTTTCTTTAGGCAAGGAGCCGCAGTGTTTTAATCAGCAGAAACAAGCATCCTCTGTGTTTCCCTCCACTTGGAAATGAAATGCTGGAAAAATGGATTTTTAAAGTTTAATAATATTCATAAACAGACCCTCCCTCGACACTTCAGCTGTTTATGAGCAGAGAATGTCTCAAGGGAAAACAGGAAAAAAGAAGAATCCTACTTTCTCTCTTTAACGGTCTCTTATTAATGCTACTTAATTAAAAGCTTATCTCTTGTTGTTGAGGTGCCAAAGCACCGACAAGCGCAGCTGTGGCTGTTAGCCATGGGAGATGGATGAGAGGGAAGATGGAGTCTCGTAAGGCAACTTTTCTACCCTGATGAGCATTTGGAAGCTTTTTTTAAGCAACCTTCATCTGTCGAGGGAGCGTTTGGTAAGCAGGCCTGCTTCCACTGGTTTCACATCCACCATCGCTCACTGAGTGCGACACAGAACAAGACGAATAGACTCTCTGCCTTGTTATCCATCTTGTGCATAAACTATGCGTCTCCATCTCTGCTCTCAGGGTCAAAGACTGCACTAATTAAACAAAGGAGTGAGATAAAGGAGACAAACATCAACAGACCAACTTTCCCGGCTCTTTAACATTGATTTAAACAGCTTGTAGCCACCTGGCGTGTGAAATGAATCAGTAGAGTGCAAAGACAGCTCAAAAAGGAAATATTTCATTAAAGCGACCTTCAACAATGGCTCCTGAGGAGGAAAATCTATAAAACAGTAGCAGAATTCTGGTTTACGATCACCAACAGCAGGTTGTAATCATTTGAAGTCAACACTGTGGACCATCTCACATCCCAGGTTCTTTCTGCGTCAAAGAGGAACAAATCAATTGATTTCTAACCACTACAGCTTGGACCTCTGCAGCAAGGTTCGGGCAATGATGCAAGTGTTGAACACTAAGGCCCAAAAAGTCCCACAATCTGTTAAATAAGTGTTAAAAAGTTTGCAATAAATAAATTAAATAGAAATTTTTGAATGCTCCTATTCCAGAGACCACGAATAACACGAATCAGCAATAAATGTAAAATTTGAGGATTCTTAGTTGATTCGTAATAAGTGGATTTGTAACTGATTCGTATTTTGCTCTTAGTCTGCTCTTGTATGTCTTGAGTCATCTGCTATTCCTGGCAAACGTTTGGAGCTGTTAAAAAATGCTGGTGCCGAACCCCCGAATCCAAAATATGCCAGTTAATTGTTAACAAATGTGTGGGTCATTCTTATCATGACTGATTCGTGGGCATTTCTACATGTTCTTAACTCAAACAAGCAGTGTCTTGACCACTCAGGACCATTGCACCCCCTAAAGCCACCCAAATCTCTCTTATGGCCTTGGAAAAAATGAAAAAATGAGGAAATTAGAAAAATAATTCATTTAAAAAAAAAAATCAAAAAAGAAAACAATGATTTTTTTATAAATAAAAAATATAAAAAAGTCAAATTAATTTTTTTTACTTTAATATCTTTTTACATTTTATGTTTGAAAACAAACACTTTAGTTTTTACATTTTATTGACAGAAACAATGAATTGACTTAAAACATTTTAACCACTAAATATCAAGAGTCACTCCCTGCTGCTGGTCACCTGTTCACTTTTTATTGTATCATGTTGGAGAATCCTACGAATTGTGAAGAATAGTAATGACGTCAAATTGAAATGCGATCGACCTATTAACTGATTCCGAACGTTCTTGCTGTATTCTCGATTGATTACTGTAAACCATACCGGATTCCTGACAACATTCATGCGAATCAAGCCCAATCTAACGATTTATCTTTATCTATGTTTCAAAACTGAATCTTACATTTGCAGTAATCCAAGGATCCTCCCAAATCCTACAGTTTTGCAATTCTAGGTGATTAATGTTCTTCGTGGTCAGTGTGAAATAGCAGCATTAGCTCCGTTTCAGTCCTAGATCAGCTACTCTTTGTTTCTTCTTTCCTTACATGTCCTGGATTTGATGGTGTGTTTCTGTAGTGGGTGCCGCCCCATCCCCCCATGATCAAAAAGACAGTAAGAGCAGTCCGTACTCACCGTTGATAACTGGGGTGTATACAACAATGCCGGCTAGATTTGGGTCAGACACAGTTTTGTCCAGAATGAGTCCTCCAATACTGCAACACACAACATAGTTAGATTAGGTACAGGTCTTAAAACGGTCTTAAACGTAGCTTAATATGGACGATGTGTGCTGTTCATGCAGGCAGCCACTTGTATAGGTGACACTAGTCCAGTTTGGGAAGCAAGGGGAGCCTCAGCTGAGCAGATAACAGCAAAGTTGCTGTGTTTTATCTTTTTGCTATCGGGACCTGTCACAGAACAAACTGGTTGGGGAGATGGCGACTCTGCTATCCCCACGTTAGTCCTGGCTGCCCACTGTATTCTGCATTGAAGCCTGAGTTCTGTATGCAACATGTGGAGTCATTAATCTTCAGTGACTTCCTGCTGCGTTCGCACTGCTTCGTCTTCCGTGATTTCTCCACTTCAGGCATGAAAATGCACGTAACCATCATTAGCTACAAGCCAGAAAACAACTGAACAGGAACGGTTGTTAAAACCATGATAAAACGATGCAGCAGTTTTAGAGAAAATAAAAAGGTTTGCATTTTAGTATAAACTACATTAACATCTTTAAAAAAGGTGAGATAAAGCTTTTGATAACAAATGCATTCACTCTGACTGAACTGCAGTGTTCACAAGTGAATGCTGTAGATTTTGTACCCATCAGCGTATTTTAATAATAGACGGAGCTGATGATTTTTACTGCTAGTATTTGTATTTTCTGCACCCCCCTCCCTAATAAAGTGTGAAATGGAACGTTGAATTACCGAGTAGGAAGAAGAAAGTGCTGCAGAGAAAAAGAAAGCACAACAATGCTTTATTTGTATGAGAGCCAGCCTCGAGAGGAACGGAGGGTGTGAGTGCTTGCTGCTGCACTTTAACGGATGCGTCATCCAACAAAGCAGATGCGGGGAGAAGCATAAACAGGATACAGTGACTTGCAAAAGAATTGATATCCCTTGAACTTTACAACTACAAACTGAAACTCATTCTGTTAGTAGTATGTGCCAGAGCAACCCAAAGCAGCAGAAGGACAAAACAATGTGAAAAATGTGCCGTGCATTTATATTCGGCCCCTTTGAGCCAATGCTTTGTAGAAACATCTCTCACCATTCTACTGGGGTGTGATCCTAGCAGCTCAGCCATTGGATGGGGAACAGCTCTGAACATTTAAGTGTTGTAAGACTCTCAGTTGGATTTTCTGGACTTTGACTGAGCCGTTCTAACAAACAAATATGCTTCGATCTAAACCATTCCATTGGAGCTCTGGATGTATGTTTAAGCTCATTGTTCTGTTGGACAAGTCTCAAGTGTTTTCCAGCATCTTGTTTTCCTCCACAAGCAGTATTCAAGTCAAAAGGTTCCAAGGTAGGTCTCATCAGACCAGAGCACCTTCTACATGTTTGCAGTGTCCCCTACACAGCCTGTGTCAAGCTGCAACCAGATCTTCTAACGGCTTTCTTCTTTCCACTTCTCCATAAAGGCCAGATTTGTGGAGTGCATGACTAACAGATGTTCTGTTAACATTCGCCCACTTGAGCTGTTGATCTCTGCAGCTCCTCCAAAGTTAACATGGGTATCTTGGCTGCTTCTCCAATTAGAATCAGCTTAATTTGCCAAGCTTGTGCACACGAACAATGCTTTCCTTGCTCGGTCTGTGAGTTTAGGTGCACAGCAATGTCTTGGTGGAGCAGTAGATGTTCTCCAAGAAATCTCTGAGGCCTTCGGTCCAAAGGGGATTTCCCCAGTTGCTCCATATGCCAGTTTGCCCCTGGCTGTGAGTCACTTCACTAAATGAAGACCAAACAGATCAGAAATGCACCAGAAACCGAAACCCGAGTCCAGTCCATGTGAAAACAAGTCCAAGCTTAATTATACAAGGATATTCTGAAAATACCGGCTCGTTTTGCATCTGGTTTCATACCGCTGCTTAGTCTGGCAGTTCTTTTGCTTTAAGTTGAGAGCATGGGAAATCTCCAACACGGACTTAAAATGCTCTGTAAATCTGTCAAGATCATATTTTCTCCTCTGAGATGCGTCGTGTATTCACGTAAGCTGCTTCTATCGGTGAAGCATGTTATCTTTCAAAACCAATCACATCTATAGAATATCGATGATGTGTTACAGATAATCCCAGTTCCCACAGTCCCTGAATGCAACAGCTGGGAATATGTTGTTCAGCCGCTGTGTTGAGCTGTCAGGCATGATTCCGCACCCCCGTGATCTGAGGCCCCGCCCCCCACGCCAAAACAGGGCCAGAAGTTTGAAGCTGAAAAAAAAATCTGCAAGTTCGAAAAAAAAACTTGAATCTGAAAAGTAGTTTTGAAATTTTTTTTTTTCCAGTTTCACATCTGTTTTTTTTTTTCAGTTGCAAAACTTTTTTCCAGTTTTCTTGGGGCAGGTTCAAAATAATTTTTCAGGTTCAAATGTTTTTCTTTTGAACAAACTTTTATTTTTCAGGTTCAAATGTTTTTCTTTTGGACAAACTTTATGGCCCCAATTTAGCTCCATACAACTCATTGTTGCAGATTTTATTTAGTTATAAATGCTATAAATGCTAAAGGCCCTGGAGGTTTTCCTTCCCCTGACAAGTGCCACCAGTAACACACCTGCTGATGACCATGGCGGTGATGACTGGCTCCCATCCGGAGTACAGCAGCGTGCGGCTGGCCGGGTGCTTGGAGGAAATGACCATCCACAGAGGAGTCAGACACATGAAGAAGGCGCAAACCAACGATGATACATAAGGATAGGAATCTGGGGAGAGAGGAGGAGACAGATGCTGAAAGTACATCTCTCTGGGTCAAATGGACACATTTATTCTTCTAAGCTTGCATAGGTCTATGTCTGCTTTTGTCTCAGCTTCTAACACACTCCTGAACCACCAAAGAAGAGATTTTTTCTAACGTTACGATTACACAAAACAGGTTCCTAACTCTGCCTTTGTAAACCAAACACCAGGATAACAAATAAAATAGTTGACAGACCTGCAGCTGCAGTGAAAGGTGGAGATTTATATTCGTAAACTAAAGCCCTGTTTGGAACAAGGAAATAAACTGAATTTTGTTCCAAATATTTAACTATTTCTTTCTTTTATAGCTTCAAACATCTCTATGACAGAATCAAACACAGCAACGTAAGCAATCATAGGAAACAGGTTTAGCGTATGTGTTACACAAGTTGGACTGACATGTAGGGTCTGGTCTTATATGCATCTGGAGGGGTGGGCAATGCCGTTCCTCAAGGGCTGAAACCCTAAAGGTTTCAGATGTTTCTCTGTTTAAATACAGCTGGTTTAATAGAAAGAAAAACCTGAGGCAAGGTGATTGATCAGAATTTAACTATTTGAATCAGGTCTTTTGGAGCAGAGACATCAAAAACATGCAGGACCCTGCAGCTGTCCTGCCACTGAGTGAGCCAGGAGCGACCCCTACTGGTCGGTGGAGGGCAATGTCTAATTACACATCAAGACGAAAAGTAAATCATCCTAGGGGAAGGTGAGCGCTTTCAGCATGATACCGTTTGAGACTGTTATTTTGAAATAACAGAGACGATAAATATTCAAAACTGTGGTGCAGTCAGTCAGCTCATAAACACTCGGTCTCCACCTCTTTTACCCAGCAGCCTTATGGGCCCTCAGCAAAAAAACAACAACAACAAAAAAAACCATGGCGAGTGACAGACAAGACACGTATGATCTGTAAACACCTGGAGAAAATCATAACCGGCTAACTGTTCAGAGGCTGAAGTTGGTGTCTGCTTCAGATCTTCCTATCAGCACCATTTTAAAAGGGCTAAATCCTTAATCCAGACTGCATTCATCATCGCTTCTTCAAGGTCGAAAACATTTAAACTGATCCAACCTGAACAAAATGATTATTTGCTGATAACAGATTATAGGTGGGTGACCTGGCCTTAGTAAAATTACATGATCATTTAAGAAAAAATTGTAGGTAACAATATTTCAAACAATAGAGCACAAATTCAAAAAGGAACAATTTGTTTATTTAAAAGGTCAATAAAAATGAAAAATAAATGCTGATATTTTTACTTCACAGTTTATTACTATATAAATTTACAACGTAACAGCAGAGGCATCTTCAAATAGAATAAATGATAATATACAGTTATGGTAAAAAAGGAGAAGCATCACCTTTAGTTCTGCTTATTTTCAATATATCTTTGTTTTTATCTGGGTTTGATTCATACTTGGCCTATCTCATTTTTCTGGCTTCATATAAAATGACAAGGTGGAATCTGTAGTGTACAAGTACATATCATAAAATCTGAATACTGGGTAAAAGTGCAGTATTTTCTGCCAGTCATTTCAGAAAGTGAAAAGGTTATTTATAGAGGTTCATTCCACAGAGTTAAAATATTTCAAGCTTTTATTTCTTGTAATTTTTATGATTATGGTTCACATGTAAAAAACAAACAAAATTCACATCCCAGAAAATTAGAATGTCACATTAGACCAATCAAAAAAAGGATGATTTAAGCACAAATGTCAGGCTTCTGAAAAGTTTGTCCATTTCTATGCACTCAGTACTTGGTTGGGGCTCCTCTTGCATGAATTACTGCATCAATGCACCGTGGCCTAGAGGTGATCGGCCTGTGGTTCTGTGTAGGTGTAATGGAAGCCCAGGTTGCTCTGATGGCTGCCTTCAGGTCAACTGCCTTGTTGGCTCTGGTGTCTCTCATCTTCCTCCTGACAACAGCTCATAGATTTTCTATGGGTTTCAGGTCAGGGCAGTTTGCTGGCCAATGAAGAACAGGAACACCATGGTCATTGAACCAGCTTTTGGTACCTTTGGCAGTGTGGGTCGGTACCAAGTCCTGCTGGAAAATAAAATCAGCTTCTCCATACAGCTTGTCAGCAGAGGGAAGCATGAAGTGCTCTAAAATTTCCTGGTTCATGGCTGCATTGACTGGACTCCAGAAAACCCAGTGGAACAACACCAGCAGATGAAATTGCAACCAAACCATCACTGACTGTGGAAACTTCACACTGGACTTCAAGCAATGTGGGTTCTGGTCCCATCCACTCTTCCTGCAGACTCTGGGACCTTTATTTCCAAATAAAATGCAGAATTTACTTTCATCTGAAAACAGGACTTAGGACCACTGAGCAACAGTCTAGTTCCTTTCCTCCTTGGCCCAGGTAAAACCCTTCTGAATCGTCACTGTTTCTGGTTCAGGAGTAGCTTGACATGAGGAATATGACATTTGTAGCTCATGTCTAGTATTCGTCTTCGTTTGGTGGCTCTTGATGCACCTCCAGCCTCAGTCCACTCCTTGTGAAGCCCCCTCAAATTCTTGAATGGATTTTGCTTGATGATCCTGCGGTTCTCCCTGTTACTGGGGCACCTTTTCCTACCACACTTCTTCCTTCCACTCAGTTTTCTATTAATATGCTTGGACACAGAACTCTGTGAACAACCAGCTTCTTCAGCAATGACCTTTTGTGGCTTAACCTCCTTGTGAAGGGTGTTGAAGAATGTCTTCTGGACTTCTGTCCAGTCAGCAGTCTTCCCCATGATTGTGTAGCTTATGACCCAGGGTGAGAGACCGTTTAAAGGCTCAGGAAACCTTTGCAGGGGTTTTGAATTAATTAGCTGATTAGGTCGTAACACTATGAGTGTCCAATAATGAACTTTTTCACAGTATTCTAATTTTCTGAGACACTTAATTTGGGTTTTCTTTACATGTAAGCCATAATCATCAACATTACAAGAAACTAAGGCTTGGAATGTTACTATGTGTAATGATTCTATATAATATATGTGTTTCACTTTCTGAGACGACTATTGGACTTTTACGCAATATTGCAATTTTTTAGATGTACCTGTACGTTCTTGAACTCTTTGGTCTAGATTTCCTGGTAAAGACCAGCGAGTCCCATGATGTCGTCATATTGATGGTGGAGCATTATTATTATTATTTTTAATCATGTATAAACTTATACTGGTGTTACCAGAGACACAATGATATAGCATTGGCCAGTTACAGATTCTGTGAAACTGTGTTTGAAGATTTATGAAACCTTCTATTCTATTTGTAAAAACACAAAAGAGGAGCATTTAAAACCCTTGCCTGGCATTAGGACATAAGACCCCTAAAATATGTGCTAATCAAACCTGGACTCAATTCTTTTAGCTGATTGCGGATTTAAAAAAAAGATAAGTGAGGTTCAATATGTTCCCACCTTCTCGGAAATCCCCTGCAAATAAAATACTGTAGCCCTAAAGACAGGCTACATTAGAGGGCTTTTGGTACTGCAACTGGGCTAATTTTTGTTTTTCAAAGACCTCAGAAAATCGGACGATTGCGTGGAAAAGCAGCAATTAATGCTTATCTAAAAGCAGACTAAAAGAGGAGCAGGACTCATCAACAAGCAAACCTGACAAACAAACTAAAGAATTACTTCCAGACTGTGAGACCTTTGAAGAAAGACACGGCTGCTCCCTACTCATAGTCAAACACTTTTGAATGTGGCTGTGAAAGCCTCGTAAACACAGTAGTTAGCTACATACCCAGGCATTTGTAGAGGCCCTGGCTTATCCAGGCCAGGATCGCCAGGGTGATGAGGTCACCAAAACTGGCTGCAATGGGTGTGGCTACATTGTCCGGATTGATGCCCGTCTTCTTTGAACCCACAATTACCCCGACCATGATGATACCTAAGCGTAAGAAGAAAATGGTAGAGCACTTTAGCAGTGGCCATTACTAACATAACAAATGTACAACTGACCATAAAAACAAGGCTGGGTAATGCAAAACAGATTGATGCCTGATGACATCACAAGAGGCAGAAAAAATGGAGTCACTGGAGAATTCTCAAATAGGGGGTAAATATGTTGCTGCAGCCAAACAGAATACGAGCAGAAGGAATTTGATCGATAAACAGGGAAAAAAAAACCTTCTGTGATGTCACCAGATGTGTGTGTGACCAGAAACTTGTTTGTTGGAAGGGTCGATTTCATCTCCAGTGAATATTTAACAAAAAAATACTAGGTAAGCTATATCTAATGGGAGGAAGGTCTGGCTAGTAGCTTGAAAATGACCTTGTGAAATTGTGCTCAGCTACTATTGTGAGTTTATTATAGTAGTGTTTACCCTGCAGCAGGGAGGCAATGAAGGCCGTGGCCACACTGCTTGAGCAGAGCAAAACAGCGTGGCTCATCTGAAACTTCCCCTCTGGGATCCAGCCAAGCACAACCGCTGCTACAGCTGCCAGGAATCCCACCACAGTGGCTTGAACCTGGGGCAGAAAACACACAGAGGGAATTCAACTAAATTATTATTTAAAAAAAACATTACGTTACATTACTGTCAACAGGTAGCCTGTGTTGCAGTGATGCAGTTAAGAAAAAGAGCATTACATGTGGGAATGATTTCCCATAATCATTTATGAAGTTGTTGCACAACGACATACGTTTACGCTGCCATGTGTTCCTGTTTGTTCAGCAGTGTGTTGGTGGATCATTAGTACCAAGTGTTGGGTTTCAATGAGGACAACAGAAATGTGTAAATGAATAGAATAAAAATAATTCAGTTAAAATAAAAACTGTTCTGCGAAGGCCTTAGGGGTTTGATGGAGAACAAAAAGACATCATCATGTACAATAACAGAAAGCAGGTTACTGTAAATAATATTTAAATTCTTCTGTACTATATTGTTTGTAATTTTCTCCCCTTTTCATTCATTGTTATTCATTATTTATTTGTCCTTTCTAATATTACCTTACTAGGGGTGCATCTTTAACCTGACCTGCTGCTGAAACTATTTCATCTGATCAATTTATCTGTATATTAATAATTGTATGATTGTAATAGACGTTTATATGCTCCTTTATCCAGCCGGTAGCGTCTTTTTAATTTCCTGTTCAGCGTACACAGAATTTCTCTCCTTTCTCTCAGTCTTTCCGCCATCTTCTCTGCTTAAAACACTCTTAAGGCTCACTAAAAGTCCTCCTCACTACTATGAACATTTGTTCACTTTAGGAGCTCTCTTAAGGCCTAAGGCACTTTTATCTAACTTTTATCTAAGAAAAATCAAGACTTGGAGCTACCTTTAGTCTTATCTTGGATTTTTTTGTGAATATGGGCCCTGGGCTCATTTCCTTCAATCCCACAACTATGAGCTATTTTGTGTTGTTTAATCCCATAAAATCCCAATAAAACACATGGAAGTATTTTATAAAATGTGGAAACGTTCATGGGTATAAATAATTTAGCAAAGTGTTGTATGTACCACAACTGAGCAATAATGACTTTAGATCCAAGCCAGCTGAGTAAAGTACCTGCTTCAGCGCCAGGTTGCCAATGATTAGATTCCACTTCTCTATGGGGGAGTCCATCTTCCCAACATTTACCTAAGTGTAGAGCAAGGCAAACATCTTTCACATATAATATATATACTTATAATATGCATAATAAAGTGGATGCTAGTTTCAAAGTTTGTAAATAACATGTTGAAGATGTTCAGTGATGGTAAAAAGGTAGTTAAGTGCTATTTTTTTACATATCAGTGTGGCCTAAAGGATCATTCTGAAAAACGCACCAATATGCTACTTGCCTTAGATTTGTAAATGACCTGTATTACTGCTAATGAAACAATAAGAGGAGTAACATTTTGTAAATGGAGAAACTGAGCAGGAGCATTTGATCTCCCTGAACTCGTTGCTTCTTCTTGACACAGTGCTGTGAATGTGGAGATACCATGCAGGGAGCTGGAGGCCAGAAAGGGAGCAAAAACACCAACTCCAACCCCAACAAAGACGGACTTCTGCTCTGTCGTGCTTTTATAGCTTCCTCCTCTCTGCGTAGCTTGAGAGGAGCAGGGAAATACGGTTCAAAATAACTACCTTCAAGTGAACTGTTGACAGAGCAGAACAGGAAGTGTGAGAAAACAGGTTTAAGAAGAGCTTGACTAGCTGCCACCTGCTGCACATTCTACACATTTCTACACGGTCCTCAAAGTATTCCTACCTGACAGTAAAGAGTAAAGGTTTCAAAACTGCTCAAATTTCCCATCTGCACACTGCCTGTCAGCTGGCTCATAGAGGGCCACAGTCTCCTTCTCATACTTCCAGAAAAGACTAACTGGGCTGTTGGAAATGTTTCTGTTGGCAGAAAACAGCCAATCACAGTGCGGAAACTAAAGGAGTGTCCCTGTCACTCTTCTTAAGGGTTTAAAACTAAAGTTTACAGGCAGGGATCTTGTTGGCAAGCTGCTTTAAAACAAGCAAGTCAATCTTGTTAACCAGCTTGGTTTGAGTTTTTCTTGTCAACACCGTGAACCTGTGGTATTCTTCTAAAGGTCATCGAGCCGTGACAATCTGAAACCACCCTTTGCATAGCTAGGAACAAAATAAAAGAAGGTGCGCAGTGGGACAACTCACAGCTGTGGACAGTCGTGAAGCCAGAGTCATCTCCAGGTTTCCCTTCAGGCCCAGCAGAGCAGGGACCAGGATGAAGATCTCTGTGATGTACTGGAAGGCCTCCCAGTGCTGCGGACACATTGGAAAGAGTGTTTTTCTTTGAAACATCTGACCTCTTATCACTCTTATTAATTTGACATTTAAAGTTAAAAGCTGCCGTGTCATTCAGATAAGAGTCCACAATCCTATCCGTCACACCGGTGGTTGAGTCAACAAAGCCGTCAGCTATACAGACTTGTTGGGAACACTGATAAATGACCGTGGACTAAAGACGGTTTAGGGATTGGTTAGTCGTATTTTTGGATAACCAATTAGAGTGTAACTACACGACATCTGAACTCTGAAGCATAGGAGTGAAAACAGATAACAGAGAAATTTACAAAACCTTGATACATCTAAAAGGTTTTATTAAAGAGTGGACCAACACCCACTTCACATACAAAACAGAGAATAAATAAAGCATTCTGACAGCAGCTTGTTTCAATCATTTTGTTTCTCTTGGTTAGAGAGTTTTTGGGATGGTCATGCAGCACCCAATGACTTCTTTAGTTGCCCCGAAATGCTCATCCGAAATTTTCCGACACAACTCTTGGACAGAATTCGTTTAGCAGTGATCGGCCCTGACCGATCCCAACAGGAGGCATGGTTTTCTCTTGTTCCTGTCCTCCTCAGCTAAATCTAGGCACAGGCTCTCCATGCTGATCCTGGTTATATCTAAGGTCTGCTTCTAAAGGAGCAGTACTTTGTCACTTTAAAGACAAACCAGAACAATGAACTACAAGCAAGCAAAAGTAAAGAAGGCACAAACGCAGATCCGGTAAATAAATCTGCTTTATAATAGTTTATATGAAGAGAAATGAACTGAAAATGATCTTAATTCTCTTGGAACAAAGCATACAACCTCAACCACGCCTAATCCTAACTATAATTTGCTGTCTTCTAGGCTTCCTTACTCCCTCATTAGTCCTAACTAGATAACTGTGGCTGCATTTCCAGCAGTCGCTCTTAAATGAACGCATTGGATCAGCAGGTGGGTGGTTTTAATATGCCAGAACCTGCCTTGTGGCTTCCAGAAAGCTGCTAATCTCTGATGAAGTAAAAAATGAAAAAGCCATGAGCAACAGAAAAAATATTAAAGACTCTTAATCGGACCTTAAAACCAGGAAATGAAAAAGGTTTGGTGGAAATCTTTCTAGGAAGGTTTGGGAGATGCCCTGAAAAAATCCGTTGCTGGCAGCAATCACTTTAACCAGATACAGTATGAGAGCAAATATTACAGTGCCTTAAAGTATTCATTACAACCAGAAAGTTTAATGTACCTGATGATCCTATGGGAGGGACCAAAACAAAGTAGCTCCTAGCTGTGAAGCAGGGTAAGAAGTCCACTCAGCCCACCGAATCAGCACTTTGCAGAACCACTGTTGGCTGTGATTACAGCTGCAAGTCTGCATAAAACTTTGCACATTCAAAGACCTCCAAGTCTTAGTATAGATTTTCCAATTGGATTTAGGACTGGGCTTTGACTAGGCCATTCTAACACATGAATGGGCTTTATCTAAGCCAGGCAGTCTTCGGGAGCCGGTCTCTGCTGCAACGTTTAGGCCAACACACCTGAATCAAATGGCTGGACTGTGTTATCAGCATGCAGCAAAGTTGCACAGAGTCCTGCTAACGAGCTAATAATTTGATTCAGGAGTTTAAAGCAGAGGCGGAGGTCAAATTCGCTCTCAAAGACACTTTATTTATCAAAACCATAGCATTGTACTGCAGCTGTGGATTTCTGAAGGTCACTGGCTGCAGTTCAAGGGCTTTTAGAGTGAAAGGTCGTGAATATAAAAGCATACCGCACCTTGCAGAAACTATTATTTCAAATCGTGTACCCTTTTTCTACATGCTAACTTTGAGCTGGTTCTACCACATAAAGTCCAAGGACAATTTATTCAAGTCTATGGTTATAATGTGGCAAAACTTTTAAAAATGTTCTGCAAGGCACTATGGAGTATAGGTCCTAGCAGGTCAAAGGAATGTTTATCAGCACCTTATTATAGCAATGACTACAGGTTCTGACAAGTCCTCCCAGCCTTCAAAGGGCAGTTTTAATGCCGCTGAACAACAGCTCCCAAACCAGACATAATTTAAAAACCATATATGAGCTATTAATCCCACTAATATTTAGCTCTAATCTTTTCTGCTTTAACCCAGCTTACCTGCACAATATCCAGCACCATTCCAGCTGACACCGTTCCAAACCCAGCTAGGAGAAAAGGCACCAAAATCTGCAAAGCCATAGCCAGCGGCGACTCTTTAGGCATATTCGACACATCTGATGCTGGCGCCTCGACCTCATCTTCTTCCTCCTCGTCACTTGCGTCCTCCCCGGAAAGCCTCCACTCTGCCAGCATGGGTTCTGTTTCGGAGCAGCCCCCATCTCCACAATCTGATAAAGTCACAGAGGTCCGAGAGGCCCGGTCCAGGATCCGCCTGCCTTCGATATGAGACGTTTCCTGTCTGTAGCCATTCTGCAGCGAGCTGGCCTCAGGTTTTCCTCCCAGGTCAACCATGGCTAATCTATCTTCCTGCAGTTTGGTGTAACCAGTAGGAACCATAGTCTGGAAAATGGAGCCGACACGCACTGAGGGCACAGGTTTCAGGGAGAGAGCGCTCCATCCACCGACCGCCCCACTCATACGCACTGTCAGGCTAGAGCCCAGGGATTCCCCTAATGCTCCTCCCAGGTTCTTGATGCTCATGATGATGTGTTCTAGGATTGCAGAGTCTCATCTCTTATCATCCCCTCCGAGGGCAGCGTCTGAATAACAAAAAGACAGAGTGGATCACGCTGGCTAAGGTGCAGCTTCCATGTCAACAATGACAAGGCATCACTAGGAAGGAACAAGACGAGAACAAGCTGTTAAAACACGATCTACAAAAACAGCCTGAATAAAATAATACAAGTATGGCAAAAAGCAAGCATGACACAAAAACTACACAGTTAGAGCTAGTCTCTAACGTGTAATCAAGATGAGAACACAAGGAAGGGTTTGTTGTTCTTATGACACAGACCACAAGCCTTTCACCACGGTACTTTAATACTGGCTTAAGAATTTTCTGCTCATATTGTGTGTTTGGGTTTTTTTTCCCTTCAGGGACTAATTCAGTTATGCTGTCATGATCTGTTCTGTTCAAGAGAAGAAGCTTTCTCCTGGCAATCCTCATTTGGTCCTTCTAATTATGAACCCCATAGTGAACTTTAAATGTTTAACGCATGTTGGAAGATTTAAAACGCTGTGACCAGATCAGCTAGATCCTAAAGAATCAAAAAATGCAGTCGTTTCTTCTTCTTCTTCTCTGCACATTGTACAGTCTGACCTTTGCAGAGATTTGCTGGGTTGTCCTCTCCTGGTTATACCAAAAAAAGGTCTGAAGTGTCTCCCACTGCGAACAGGCTTTCTCTCTGCAGACTGATGGACTTCAGACTGTTCGGAGACGGCCAGACTGATAGGCGGCAAAAGCTTCAACTTTAACGCCATTGCTGATGTCTTTCCAGCCTGGCACTGTGTAAACACATGTCTCATTGCATCCTGGGTGCTGCTCACTTCACCTATCACCGTTTACTTCCTAAAGGAACATGCATGCTCAGTATGAGGGATTGCTGCAAAGTCAACGCCAGTGACTGTCCACTGTCTCTACATGCTCATCCAGGAGGAGTGAATGCTGCAAGTCACTGGCTGGATGTAATCTGCTGGGTTTCCTTAGATAGAAAAACTTTTTATCCAATTTGAATAAATAACAGAATCTGACTGCACTGTTCGATGATTGTGCCTTGAGACTTCACAAAACTTTTGCAGTTTTGGTTCTTTTAGAAGTAGGTTGGGATGTAATGGGACTAAAAAGTGACAGAAGTAGAAACTAACACTGAGCTAGAAAACCTCCATATGGTGGTTTTCACACTTGCTGCTGATTACTGATTCATGCATTTGCATAAAGCTGCACCTGGCTGCTTCTTTCACTCTTGATTCCTGTACAATTATGAAATATGATCTTAGATTTCAGACACCATTCATTTAAGACCTGATAATGATCAGATTGTGTTTTACATCATTATATACTAATATGTGACTAAAATACGGCAACGGAAACTTTTCTATGTTACTGTAAATAAAAAGTCAATATTTATTGAAACCAACACTGTACACACTGGGAAACTGTTCATCACAATTATAACTAGATGCTGGACTAGATAAAGTGGCCGTAACGTGGAAACGGTTAAAGTTCAAGGGATATAACTGTGAGCAGGAAATGTTTTCATCAGATAAATAAACTTCCTCTTGAGTACTTTTGAGGAATGACAACAACTTACATTACATCCCGTCTGAGATGATTTTCAGACACTCTGTGTACTTGATCGGGAGATAATTAGAGGGCACCAAAAACTACAACCATTCCTATAGTTCGACAATATTTTTAGGGATTTATTTGTCTGATCGCTTAAACGTGGCGTTTTAACTGAGGAGATCCTCAGTTAGAACCCTCGTTAAGGCCTCTAAATCACCCATTAGTGTTACATGATCGCATTAAAATAGCGAGAGAAAAAAAGCTGCCAGCTGGGTTTTATATTAGCCAAACGTCTTTCGGTGCGGTAAGCTAGCTGTGCAGGAATGAAAACAGTAAGGAAGCAGCTCGGCTCTCTGGCTCGCTACACCTTCCGCGAGAACCACCATTAATTAAACAGCCTAACGCGACTTGTCCCGACAAATAGAAATAAAATATTCCAATATTTACAGTTTTGTTCTGTTTTCGTCTTTCCAAGGAGTTCCCTGGTCGCCAGAGTGAAATTTCTGCCCGGAGGAGAGATGCCAGTGTGACGTGACAGACAGCCGAGTCAGAGCGAAAAGTGCCACCGAAGATCCTCGATAGGAGGCGATGGAGACTCTTTTTGAAAATGTCGTAATTGTTAGCCAGAGGCGCAGCTGCAAACTGTGTTAAGTTCTTGAACCGTACCATGTCGATCTGGGAAACTGTAGCAGCAGCGAGATTAACAAGAGAGCTGAGCAGCATTATGAGTTTAATGCAGAGAAAGAGCACCATTCGTGATATTTGCTTTAAGAATGTTGATGAAGAAAGATAAAGAAGGTCAGAAGGAGCTTGAACATGTCTGTTTGGATCCAGAAAAAACAGAAGATGGGGTACCAAGAGAAAAACTGTTATTTGTATGAAGAGGTCAGGTGTGGCAGAGAAGTATTCAGTGACATGTACAGACAGAAAGACAGTGGTGAGGTGTGGGGTTCAAGGTGGGGAGTAGGATGACATTAAGGATTAGCTCTGAACCCCCTCTTGTTGGGAGAGGTGATAGAGATGTTGACAGATGCAGGAGCCCCAGTGGACTATGATGTTTCGCATACGACATTATAACCTGTAGTAAAAACAAATAGAGCTGGAGAAAGAAAAGGAGATCTGAAAAGGAGGAAGTATACTTTGAAGTGAGGTGGATGAGTGTCAGGGATGATATGTTCGGAATAACAACTGTAAAAGTGAAAGAAAAGTACTTGCTATAATGTACAGCACCCAGATGGTGGTGATTTCACTACTTCATACCTTTACAGATTTGGTCTATCCATGCCTGACTTTTTAGATATGGAATAGTGCTGTCAACTGTTTCATGCCAACAATACATCAATTTATACCCAAAATTACTGAATTACCTTCTCAGCATGTCTACAGAAGCCTGGTGAAGAGCCATTCATTTGATTCAAGAGCATTGAAGCAGGGATGCATCTACAAGTTGCAGGACAGTAGCTCGTGTAGAATATAGTTCAAGATGTTGATCTACTATAAAGAAATGTTCTGACTCCAGTCAATAATATATACCAGGAGGGCTGTTCTAGACTGATCAGGGCTCATGGTCTTTCAAATTTCAAATTTCATTTCCCAAACAAATTTTTTTTTTTCTAATGCACGATTCAACCAGTTATAGGCACTGAAGTGACTAAACAAAACAAGCTCTTCGCCCTTTAAAGAGAAGTATAAATTCATCATTCAAAGAATTATAATATTGTGTCAATTAAAAAAATGTGAGAGTGATACCTCTTGCTGTACTAGCTGTCTTTGCCAAAACAAACAAAACGTGCCATTCAGATGGGCGAAGGAAGAGGAGTTTCTGAAGAAAAGCAAACATTATAATAAGCTCAAAAAATGGCTAATAATATAAGCTCCATAAGGGCTTTATTTAATTTGATCAACTAGGCTCTGAAGTCGACCTTTAATTAATGTCGTTCTAGCTTAAGTCTTCCTAAACACTAGGTGGTGCTAAATAAATAGAACTGTAGTGATGTCCGGAAGTTTGAGTCGGGTGCTACATGTGTTACACTTGCCGAGTTAAACTCTCTTCTTCCAATATGGACCTAAACGCGAAGAATACGAGCTCCCAGTCTTTACTGTCCTGTGGAAACGGCGGAGGTCTGACATTTTTCTTCCCTCTTAATGAATTAGAGGATGTTGAATAAAGCCGTGTTTACGGTGTTGCTGTTGTGTAAAGCTTCTCTAACAGTGTTTTAAAAATAGCGGAAATGGGATTTAGCGGCGCTTTTGGGACGTTTCCTCACCGTTAGATTCTTGCTATAAGTAAACAATAGGTGTTTTCTCATGTTAACATATTTGGTGGGTGCTAAACGGGAAACACTGCGGACGTAAAAGTTTTCACACTGTCATTAAATAATAAATAAAACACGGAAAAGCTCTGTCCGAGTGCGCACCACAAACATCTTGTTCAGTTTAATTCAGTAAAGCTTAATTAGCTGTTGAATGGAAATTATACGTTGTAGTACTTCTGCTTATCGAGGTTTTCTAATGATAAATGGTTACAATTGTGGACAGGAAGAATCTGTGTACCAGATCCCGCACAGAGGCCTCTGATTGAAGACAGTCTTGTTAAATGACTAACTTGTGTAGAGGATGGTCAGACTGGTCCATTGTGTTTCTCATTTTAGGAAGCATTCTTCTTTGCACAAGATGCTTTAGAACAGAGCCAGGCTTCTTTATGAGCTTGTCACCGGTTCTGATCGAGCTCCCCCAACAGATACTGTAAATCAGGATGTACAGAAAATCTTCAACATCTTACTGCAAACGCCAAAGGCTCCAAACTTCAGGGATTACAGTATCCCTTCATTAGAGAGCAATGCCGATGCGTCTCCGCTCAGGTCAGTTTTCCAGGTCAACCCTGAGGTATTTGAAAATGATGTTTGACTTTCCTGCAAACGTCTCCTTTGTCATGTTCACATTCAAGATGAGATGACTGTCCCAGGCCCCATGCCACAAAGCGGGCCACCAGCTCTCTTGCCTCAGCCCCTTGTTCATCTCGGAGGCGACTGGACTCCGACTTGTACTGGAGGTCTGAGGTGAACAGAGTGAAAAGGAATGGTGCCAGTACAGTTCTCAGAGTTGACCTTTTAACTAGGGATAGGTACCTTTCACCAATGTGGTACCAGTACCTGGCAATAGAACCGTCTGAATTGGGTTGGTACCTATAAAAGAACCGAATTCGGTACCCCTCCCTACTTTTAACTCTTCCCAGATTGATGAGCTGCAAGCATTGCTTATCTAGGTTTATTATGTCTTTCCATCTTGACATTGGGTTGCCAAACACCTGTATGCATCACATCAGCAAACTGCTAAATCTGTATTAATAAAGGTGGTCACATGATCACTAATGGCGAGTTGATCAATGCGCCTGGCTGATACTTTCCAGTCCTAAAAGCTGAGGGTGTACTTAGTTTTTCAAACATTATTTTGGCTTTATCTTAAATAGTTTTGAGCTGTTATATAAATTATCTAAAAGTGTCTGACCTCTTTACTACAACTGGAGGTTAAGGATCTTTCTGTGGTCCTAAAATAAAAAGGCTCATGTCCAGATTTTCCATGAACAAACTAAAGATGCACTGATCAGGCTTTTCCCAGTTGACACCAGTTTTTTTCCAGTTTACTCTTGAGATCTGAGCCCCCAATTACAAATGAGAAGGATTCTGATGTATTTGAAGAGCTATAAGGCATACAAGAAACCAAATTACTGGAGATTCCTTGAAACAAACGGTCTGTATGAACACATGCATACGGTGCATTGTTGACTATGGCCTGTAATCAGCGATGGCATAGTTACTTTGAAATAATCTGATTACTCCTTGAAAAAGTAACTTAGTTAGTTTACTGATTACTTGATTTTGAAAGTAATTAAGTTAGATTACAAGTTACTTTATTAGTTGCTTTCAGCAGCTGCTGACAACAGTCCCCCACCACCTCAACATGAAAATTAGGAGCTTTGCTAATACTTACTTTTTTGAAAGTGCATTTTATTGGTAACATCAACAATGTATCTCCCAACATATAAAGTGACCTTAAAAACCATTTGAGGAAAAAAAAATCCATGTTTAAAAAGAAAAAAAAAAGTCTTTCTTGACTTCATTAAACATAAATACTTTTTATAAAAAATGAAATGGTATTTCTTGACTTTAGCATCATAAAAAAACTTGCTTTACATAAAAAAAATACAGTGACTTTCTTGACTTCACTAAGCAAATACTTTTTCTTTTTTTTTAAATAGTCTTCACTTCGTTGAACATAAATACTTTAAAAAATATAGATATATAATGAAGACAGTCTTTCTTGACCAGACACGTTTAATATTAACACTGTAATGACAAAACTAAACATGGAACCTGTTCACAGCATTGGAGCAGCAAGGAGTGGCTTTAACAGTTTACGATAATGTATAACCACATATAGGCTGACATGTCTGCTTCTGTTACTTTGGCTTAATCTTATGTTATAATCCCATTTTATGCGTGAAACAGTGGTTGTTTCTCATTAACAGAAGCTTTTCAAACCTCCTGTCAGAAAGTCTATTTGTTCTAGGTGTGAGCATCAAACCTCCCAGACTAAAAAGCCGCTCCACAGGAGCCCTTGATGGGGTTGGAGTGTTATACTTTAAAAAAGTTTTCTTTATGTTTGAAACTCGATGCAGAATTTGAAGGTCATAGGCTGACCTAAGTAGTCCATGACTTCCTGTTCTGCAGAGTAGGTCTCCTCTGGCTCTGCCTCAACAGTGAAAAAGTCCATCTCACCTTGGCTAGCTGGAGCAGTTGTGCAGGACTCTGTTATCAGAAGCTCTTTCACTCGCTCCCTCCTACCTGCATCTCTTATCCATCCAAGTTTGAATTTAGGACAACTGACAGCTGCGAGAAGGGCATCTTTGTCGTCCAGCAAAACGAGTCTGGATAGCCTGAAAAATATAATTTATATGTTTTAATATGTCTACAAGGTAACTGAATTACCTGCAAACCATGCCTAATGTGGGATCTATATTATGGATTTTATTTTGTTTTAGGATTCTTATTGACATTTCCATTTGTTTTAATCTTTTTTGCCACAATATTGAAAATACTGTTCAATGTACAAAAGAAATTTTAAGTAGCTTACAGGTGGAACATACCTGCACTATAGCATCTGGAAGGCCTGCAGTCATCCTGGAGAGCGAATCTTTCACAGCCAGGGTCTTCTGCATCAGAACTTCAAGTGAGGGTAGTAAAGTCCCATAAGGACAGTCACCTTGTAAAATATCCAGAGCTGCAGTGAGGGGCTTCGTGAAGGTGTAGTACTCATGCAGGAACTGGTACTCTCGGTCTATGAAGCACTTAACTCCCAGCTTGGTGCATTGAGTATTCAGCTCACTCATGGGAATTTCTGCAATTCTCTTTACAGCATCAAACAATGAATTCCACCTCGTGGATGTTGGTTCCAGGAGCTTTCTTTTGCTGACTTCCTCCACTGCTTCTGATGCAAGGCTAGATCAGCTGGATATGGTCCACAGCGCTGTGCATTTTGCTGTGCTGCTCCTATAAACGGCCTTGCTCTCTGCATGGGAAGTTAGATATTTCTCCTCATCACTTGTGGAAATGATGTTGATGGTGTGTGAGGGGGTTCGGGGGTAGACACAGTTGGCCATCAACTTCATTCTCAGCTGCGAGGATTTCTGACCTATCCAAAAAAGTGACATCATCATCTGTGCGGGTGTAGTCTTCCTCCTCCGTCTCAGCATCGGACTCAGTGACGGGCTGGAAAACTTTAAACGCCTTGGATCCATTATCAGTCACTGTTGCAACTACTATGTTGAGTAGTCCATACGAAGAGTGAATGTTTTCCATTTCTGCACCAATAACATCATATGTGTTTCTACCGTGAATTCTCCTACATGCCAATGCAGCCGTGATGCGCTCTAATGTGGATCTATGGATCCAGTGGAGTGTTTCTCCCATATAGCTTCTATTGTTGCCAGTCGACCTCATTCAGTGCGGCCTTCAGATTTCTCTCCATCTCTGCATACTCCTTCTCCAGATATGCAGAAAAAGCTCCTCTGTGAGGCAGCTCGGCATTTACAGTAGTGGGGATTCTGTTTATTATGGCACGAAACGAGGGCGAGTCAATCGTGTTTAAGGGCAGCATTTCTTCTACTACTTACCGTCCGACAAACTTCTTTAACTCTTTCTCCACTTGCTGGTTTTGCACCGAAGTCCAGCTTTTGTTGTTTGGTCAGTGGAGGGCCCGTCGCACCCCTCTGCTTCGAAGCGCCTGGCGGGACTTGCTCCGTCAGTCTGACGGTCCCATGCTGCGATTCCAAATGTTTCTTCAGATTTGATGTGGTGTTTTTAAAGCTAGACAGCACTTTCTCGCCAGCACAGAGGGTACAACGAACCTTGATATTGTCACCCTTCGGCGTGGTATCACAGGTGATGATAACGTGACTGAATTGTTGCATAGACCAGACGTCACTCCCCGAGACGCATAGAGGAATAAAAATTAAATTACAAGAGAAAATGACAAAAATAAAAACGCATAGTGATTTGGATAAGTAACTTTAATCTGATTACTGGATTTGAAATAGAAACGCGTTAGATTACTCGTTACTGAAAGAAGTGCTCATATTAGCCTGTATATACCAGCCTGTAATACAGCAAAAATGGTGGGAGTTCTTCATTTTTTCTGCATTTAATAAAAGGAAAAATGTGATTTTTGCAGTAATTGACTAGCCAATGTCTGGTTAAAGTTGGTCAAACTAACTAATTCCTAAACCTTATTTCGATAATCTGGTTTTTAATGGCTCGCTTAGAACTCGAACATTTCTAAAAAGGTTTCAAAGGAAATCAATTCATATAATGAAATCTCTTTTGGACGTTTGAGATGAGGGGACAGCATGTTTCCATTTCTCAGTGCAAGCCTAGAAAAATTATTTTACTCAGAACAACATTATCGATTCCAGCATCATTGTAAAATAAAAAAATCTAAGTGATGTTAAAATATCCCCTCTACTTTCACCTGTCCCTATTTGATCTGCTGTTCTAAGCAGAGATGTGTTTTTCCCTGCACCTTCAGGTCTCAATGAGAAGCTCCTCCTTAGGCCCAGAGCTGGCAGATCCCTACAGACGCAGCGGGTACCAAGGAGCAGCGGTGAGACTTTATCGTATAATATCTTGCCATACGATTGCCCGTAACATTTATTTGCAGAAAGACTGAAAACAAAGAAACATTTTGCTGGATCAAGCTGCATCATAGCTGCATTTTGTTCATTTGTGTCAGTTCTGGAGCGCCTGCAGAGCTTCCTGCCTCAGATGGCCGAGGCCAACGAGAAGTTAAAGCAGCAGATGGAGGAGGCTCCTGAAGGGCGCTTTGACATTGAGAATGTGGACGAGGCAGAAAGGGTCATAGAGATGGTGAGCGTCACCTAATCTGATCATGTACATTGTGTAGATTTCGCTTAAACACTATAAACCTTTGGTGCGTTCAGACTGACCAGGAGCGAGTGATTTACATGTTAACCCTAGGTAGAGGCAACATTCATGCGAACAGAACGATTAGGGCGAATAGCGCGAAGCCAAACCTGCGATGGACGGAGGTGGATTCGTCTTGTGAATCAGTCAGTGCAGTTCCTGCAAAAAAAAAAGGGGGAACAATACCTACAATCCACAAACATCACATATATAAATGAAAGTACACATACGATGAAGAAAGCTTTGCTCTGAGAGGTTTGTGGGTGGCTTTGAAAAAAGCCGTAAAAATGTAGTCCTGAAAGGACTGTTCAATAAGGCACGCAGGAGGTTGTGAAGCACAAATGTGGCCTTCACACACAGCTTTCTATTGAGCTGAGAATTATTTACTCCCCGAAGACAGATGGACAGGCGTTCTGCAGCGGGGATATACCACCTGTAGTTTGCTTCCCAGAGGCTGATTCATCCCCCAACGCGGAGCAGCAGGTCCTCAAACTGGGTCCTGGATAGGCGGAAGTACTGCTGAAAGCGACCATCTTCCAATCGCTGCTCCTGGAGTAGGTGGTGGTACTCTCCAAACTGGTTCCGTCTCTGGAGAATCTGGTGAACCCAGAGACGTCGACGGCGTTGTTCGGCTTTCCATGAATAAAGCGCCGTGACTCGCTCCGTAAAATCCAGGTCCGCCTTGTTGAGTTGAAACCGGCAAGCGGCAGATGGAAGCTCCTCCTATTTGATGAAGCGGTGTAGGGAGTGAAGCGTTGTCGGCTGTTGGCCACGCGAATTGCTGGCGAAATGTCAGACGAGCGACAGCACACGAATGAGGCGAAAAAACGCTGAAATCGCGGTCGGTCTGAACGCACCATTAGACATACAACACCGAAGCTAATAGTGCATGGAAGCACTTAGCAGGGAGGGTTTCCTGGTTCTGCTCCCTACAGTACATCTTCCACAGGTATTCATGCTTCTCGAACGTTTCTACATTTTGTCATGTAATGAAAAGTATATGGCCACCATAAAGTAGCACATACTTCATAAATACAGTTTCATAATGGTTTTTGTTGTTTTTTTACAAAAAACTCTTCGTGTCTCAGTGTTGAGCTGTCTGGAGTTTTCAAGCTGCAGGGACTTTCAGGTTTGTTTTTACCAGCTTTGCACACCTAAAGGATCAAAAGTTTTGCCCATTCTTCTTTGCTAAACGGCTCAAGTGCAGTCAGATTGGATGGACCTGGCTGGGAACAGCAATTTTCAACTCTTGCCACAGAATTTCATTTGGATTTAGGTCTGGACTTTGACTGGTCCATTCTAACCCATGAGTATGCTTTAATCTAAATCATTCCGTTATAGCTTTGGCTGGATGTTTGGTGATGTTATCCTGCTGGACGGTGAACCTGCGCTCCAGTTTCCATTCATTTCGCCATGAACTCTGACCCCTGCTGAAGAAAAGCATTACCTTGTGTTTTGCATGAAGGCCAAATAAAATGCAAACATTACTTTCATTTGCAAAGACGACTTGGCCACTGAGCCACAGTCCATTCCTTTCTCTCACAGTTGAGATGCTTCTGATATCTCTGGTTTTGGTCCACTGTGTTTTCTGCAGTCCACAGTTAACGCAACCATCTGCTTGGACATTTTGGGGCACTTCATGCTTCATCTGCTGACGAGCTTTATGGAGATGCTGATATCATTTTCTAGCAGGACTTAGCTCCTGCCCACACTGCTCAAAGTACCCATAACTGCTTTAATTCAATTCAATCAAAACACTTTATTAATCCCAAAGGGAAATTAAATGTTGTTGTAGCTCATATTAAATGAGCTTGATACTGTTGGATTGGCCAGCAAACTCGCCTGACCCGAACCCAACAGAGAATCTACAAGGTGTTGTCAAGAGAAACAGGTGAGACACCAGAGGAAGCTCTGTAGATGAGCTGAAGGCTCACACCAGCAGAGCCAGAGGCTCATCTGCCTCTGTGTGTTGATGCAGTAACTCATCTGCATTAAAACATTTTTTTTCTTTGGTCTGGTGTTATATTTGAATTTTGGGAGAAACTTTTGTGTTTTTCTTTAAGCCACGAGCTTCACTTTTTGAAGAAACACATTCACTCTCTTATGATCTTCTAATTTACTGAGCTGCACCTGTCAGAGGGTTGGCAGTTGCTAATATGATGAGAAACATTTTTTTAAATGAAGATGAATATCTTCACCCATGGGTTTTCCACCTAGTCGATGCCAAGTTCTCCTCGGTAAATCGCCACAAGCAGTCGGGATTTATTACTCCAATGTTTGCCAGAGATAAAACACTTGTCAGATTAGTGGTGGCATTCGGCAGATTTCTGGTAGAAGTCCTTTTGTTTTGTAATTCATGTCAAGTTATGGATAAAAAGAAAAATAGTGTCCAGCTAAATATATAAAAACGTGGTAAAGAGGTGGCAGTTCTAACCGTAGGTACGGGTCTGAATCTGGACAGTGACGGTGGTCTTCTGTAGCTGGTAAGTGTAATTGTTGTAGGATCTCAGTTGTATCATGCTCTCATGTATCTCCAGGATGTAGCTGTGGTGGAGCTTAATGAGTCAGACAGCGAGTCTGATGATGATGAAGAGACATCGGAGTCCGAGGGGGAATCAAACTCTGAGGCCAGCGTCACAGAGGGGAACCTAAGACTACCTGGAGACACAGGGAAGAAAAAAGCCAACATCCAGGTCCTGCAGCAGCAAGGGGAGTAGATGAGACGACTGCAAAGAGTTCTGTTGGACCTTCCTCTCAATGGGAGCTGATGTTCGAATTACCCGGCATATAGCAAGATGGTTAGCAGAATTCTCCAGTGTGGAGAATGGCAGATTTTCATCATCCCTATGGGAGTTTGTTAGGCTCCAGTATACGCTGGGACAGATAATGGGATTACCTCTCCTAGCCTGCCTTTCCACTGGTGACCTGTGCTCCTAGTGTCCGTCCATGTTTAAGCTCAAAACTCTAGACCTGTGGATTCCTAATGCTGTACTGTTTTTATGTAAACTTGTACACTTCATCAGTTAAGTGCAACAGTTTGCTTTTCTATTTTATTATCAATTCAAAGGATTGTGAAAACACCGGTTTCATGTCCGTCTATACAAATGAATGAAAATAGGAGTAGCAGAACAACTGGGGAAGCTTCCTCTGAAGTAACTGAAGAAAACCACAAAGGGACAGCGATGAAACATACACAGTAGCTCAGGCCCACTGTTAAGTACAGTGGAGGATCTGTAATGCTGTGGGCCTGTTTCTTTTCTAGAGGCCTTGAAATCATGTAGTGCAGCATGGACTCTCTGTAAAATCAGATTTTAAATTGAAATCTGGGAGTCCCGTTTAGAAAACAGTAGATGGATCCTCATCGAGTTGTTTAACAGGACAATTATCTGCTTTATATTAATGTAACAAGTTAAGGTCAGAAGTGTGTGCAAATTACACGTTTATACATCGTTTCCTTGGAGCCACACTAAGGAGGGGCAGATATCCATATTTGTGATCATTTGAGTAAAATTACTTAGAAGTGACCGAAGCTTATTTAAATGTGTGTTTTGCATTCTTTCCTAAATGATGAACAGGAAGTAAATCATTTCAAAGTTCTACCAGATATGCCTCCCCAGCATTTTATTTTCTGGAGTTATGCTGAACGAACTTAAATCCAGGGTCATCAAGACCGCAAAGTCTTAATGTCAGTCATTGAGCGCATCTAAAACCTGTCGTGTAACACCCTTTTTAAGATTTTTTTGAATTTTATGCCAATTTAGAAAGTCATCTTTTGAGGAGGGTATAAATTGTACAGAAAGTCGAAAAAATGCACTGTTGGGTATGCATGAAGTGAATGTGTTTAGCTTTTAGTTGGCATCATCCTCTGGTTCCAACACTGGTCCACATGGTGGTGCTGAAAAGCACATTCCCAAGCCTTTTTTAGCAGTACATAAGTAAAGTAAAATGAAAATCAAACAAGGACACAGAGTTACTGTTTATTGAGTAGACGGTTGTCGCATTTTCCATAGAGTAAGAAAACACTCCCTCTGGAGCCCTTGCTGCCTTTCACAGTAGAAAACTTCAGAATCCTGTCACATTAGTAATGGATAAAACATCGATATGGTGTTTCTTTGATGAATACAGAAGGGTTTGGATATTTTTACACAACAAATTAAACATCAAACATAAAACGTTTAACTACTTTTATCCTTATTTTGTAAAAAATAGTTATAAAGAAATTTAATTTAGGAAAAAGGGGGATTTTTACATCTGCACGAAGATAGTTTTGAAGATAATGGCTTACAAGAGATTTATCTGGTGATATTTGGAAATGACTCAAATGTGGCATCAAACAGTAGTTAGAGTGAGCTAAGCTAGCCATTCCCTTTCCACTCTAAGGGTTTCATTCCACTGTCCACTTACACAGTGTTTACTATACATACATACATTTACAGGGAAAATAAAACGAGCCCCTTTATCAATGTTTAAATTAGCTGGTCTTTACCAGGGTTCATAATTGATGACCTACATTATTAAAAAATGTTGAAGCCAAAATTAAAGTTTGACAAATAAAACTGGGTACACCCCAAAACTCCTAGAAATGAAAGAGGGTGTTGTGTGTTAGTATTTGATATGGGGGATATGGCTCACTGCCCATGGCGCTATTCTGTCAAGATGGCAACACAAACCATAAAAAACATGAATAACCACGGCTGTTATTTTGTTGATCTGACCTCAACTCCGTTTTGGACAAAATATGTGCTGCTGTCAAGAAAAATGCAAAGCAGCTTTAACATTGTTGAGAGTTCAGTGGGACACGGTTGCTGTACTCATCTAGACCATTAATACTGATGAGACGTAGTTTATTTTACAGAACTTTACAGTTCTGTAAATTCACTTTGTTCACTTTGTTCACTTTGTTCATTCACTTTGTCCAAGGATTAAGAACTGTTCAGTTTCTGCTGTAGCACACAGCCGCTCAAAGCTGCCTTCCAAAGATCACAAAACGAAAAAATGGAGGCAGCTTGACAAGTTTATGAGACCGAGAAAGGCCAAAAATGTTTTAAGGAGTAATCTTTTAAGCTCAACCTATTTTCTTTTTCCTCCAATGCTTAACCCTGAAGCACCTCCAATCGGGGTGGCATCCATGTAAGGATGAGGTTGAATGCAAGTCCATATGTATAAAACAATCACGACAAACTTCCCCTTTGTTGAAGATATGTGTAATACTTTCAAGAAAAGCCAAGTAGCCCGAAAGTACAACTAAGCTCTCTCTAGCTGCTGGTACAATCCTGGTGAAAACGCACTTCCAGGTTTGGAAAAAACCAATGAATCCTGTATTACTGAGTTCCTTTACTTTCAACAAGTGATTCAGAGTTCATTGTAAAACTTGGAGGCTCAGTACTCGACAGTCACTGCTTTAGTTTTGAGGTATTCCAAGAGGGCGTCCTCTCCTGTGGACATAACAGAAACACATTAGAATTTGTTCTACTCGAGGTTTATGGAAAATAGAAGGAAATATGCCAAAAAGGGTAGAGTTGCTGAATTTACTCCTAAAGAGTAAATTCAGCAACTCTACCCTTGTCTCTGTGAGAGTACATGGGATTTGTTAAAATATAAAAAACCAGGATGGGAAAACACTTTCATTTTGAACAAATCATTTAGAAACATCACTCGACGACAGGTTTCCACTGACCGAGGTCTTTGCCGAAGCCTGACTGCTTGAAGCCTCCAAAAGGCGAGGCGACATCGGTTTTGTTGTATGTGTTTACGAACACGGTTCCAGCCTCCAGTCGCTCGCTGACGTACATGGCTTTATTAATATCCCGGGTGAACACGCCTGAGGCCAGGCCATACTCTGTGTCATTGGCTCTCTGAAGCACACCATCCACATCACTGTGTTACATGGAGTGGGACAGTGGTTAACACACATCACATAGTAAAGCAAAATCAAATTCTCTTCCCCTTTAACTTACCCGTCTTTAAATTTAGACACGACCATGACAGGGCCAAATGACTCCTCTTTAGCAATGAACATGTGATCCTCTACACCAGTGAACACAGTGGGCTCCATGAAGAAACCTGGAGGAAAAGGAGAAAAAACTTGAGTGAAGTTATGAACTCTGGTTGAACCTCATCCATCCATCCATCGAAGTGAAACTGTCTGTTCCAGTGTGTTGTACCTGGCCTGTCGACCTGTTTGCCTCCGTACACCAGCGTGGCCCCCTCCTTCACTCCTGTCTCACAGTACTCCAGCAGTTTGTCCATGTGAGCTTTGTGGTTTTGTGGACCATGGTCTGTGGATCGATCCAGAGGGTCTCCAATCTTCATCTTCTTGATCTCTTCCACCTTGATCCGTTTAAAATCACAGAGAAAAAAAACTATTTGAATACGACCAAACTAATTGAGATTTTTTCTGTTCCATTTCATGTATAACAGTCACTACAGTGAACCGCTATTTAAAAGCCACTTTTTTTCTCCTTCTATAGTTGCATTTCAGCCATGCACTTCATTGGACTCTGCTGTAGCACTTCATACACAACCTCTACTGGTTCACAAGTGTAGATTAAAAATAATTACACAAATGTGACCCTTACAGGTAAAAATCATTGGTAACCTCAGTAGTTAAAAAAAAGTAGCAACTAGTATAATGATTACATGTTTTAGGGAATTGATTTGATCTTGTCTATTAGGGTCATCATACATCACGGAGTATTTAACTGTCATCCTACCAAGGCTGGTACTATAATGTCCATGAAAATACTTCAACATTAAGTGTTTCTGCTGAGAAAAAAAAATGTTTGTTATTAGGCTGTAAGTTAGTTTTTTGTAACCAAAACCATATTTTTGCAGATTGTTCAGTTGAGTTACAGTTAGTGTATTTTTATTTTATAAGACTAAAGTGCAGTAGCTCCATGACATAAAGACTTACATGTAGGGTAGTGGGGCTAACTTCTAAGTCAGGGGTGTTCAACTCCATTTCTGCTATCGACATAATTATTTGATTTAGATGTGTTGAAGCCGAGACACCAGCCCTCAGCTGGACTTTGACCCATCTGATCTAAGTCAACTGAAGGTAATGCTAGTAGCCGCGCCTATGAATGTTTCACAGCAAATGAAGGGTTTTGTTTGAGGTGCTTCCCTGTTCCAACAAACAATTTCCATCAAATAATTGGTTGATTACCAGGCCTTTGTAGAACTTGGTGAGAGACTGAGAAGGTAATCAGCTTATGCTGAAGCAAGGGTAAGACATGCTGGACACCGGACCCTGAGGACAGGAACCGGAGACCCCCAGCAATGGGTGTAAAAGGAAGTATTCCTTCGCTGTATTTGAACAAGGTACACGCACCACTCGGCTGATGAACTCATCATGTATGGACTCCTCCACAAACAGACGTCCAGCAGCAATGCAGTTCTCCCCCTTGTTGAAAAACACTGAGCTCATGCCCTGCAGAAAGCACACGAGTTAGACTGAATTAAACTGCATGCAATTCTTATTCGCCTTCTTATTTCTGCTCAGAATTAGATGAAACAGAAGTTTTGTAATTTTAGTGTTTAAGACATTTGAATAAGTACCGTTTCCCTGGGATATATTTATGACATAACACAGAGGCCCATTTCCCTTAACCAGTTTTCAAAATGGGAACCAAAAGAGGATATGCCATTTAAGTAAGTCAAGTAAGTGGATCCAAGAAAAAAAAGCTACTGGTCTAAACATTCACTTTGTCAGATGAGAAAGTTTGAGCTTTCAGCAACAAACATTCCAGGTTGGTCTTTGGTAAAACAAAAAATGAAAATGTGGAAATGCATGTCGTGCCTACTGTTAAGTACATTGGAGGATGTGTGATCTTGTGGGCCTCTTTCTCTTGTAAAGGCCCAGGGAACCTTGAGTGATTCCAGGGATGGATGCTTTCAACCTGTGATGGCTTTTTCAATACTTTTCCAGACCTGAATAAACACTTCAATTGAGCTCAAACTTTCTAGTAAGCCTGATTTTAAATATAAATCTAGTGGACTAATGCCAGTGAACTTTAAGCAGTAAAATGGTCCAAAACATATTGCCAAATCACAACAGAAATAGTTCACCAGACACAAAATCGGTCTCATGTAAGGAAATGACATACTGCACCATTGGCTAAGACACTGAATTTTACCTCATTGAAACAAAGTACTCTAAAAAAGGTTGAAGTTTTCTAAATTTTTTTCGTTGAGGGCCCCCTACGTGTCCTGACAGAGAAGCTTGTTCCTCCCTTGTTACCTTCCAACCTGGACATACAGAGTTCCTCCATATTTATCATTTCTCTTAATTATAAAACAAAAAATACTAAAGTTCACTATGGATTTATGGCAGATATTTCTACAGTGAAAAAGGAAGGAATCAAGGATACATGGAAGAAAAGAAAAGGAAGGACACAAGAAAGAAATGGAGGTGGGACACAAAATAGAAGGACAGAAAGAAGGAGGGGAGGAATGAAGGGTATATAGCATTTTGGCATTCAGATAGCGAATACCTTCTGAAAAAACATGTTTTTTCATACTTCAATACTTCATCAAGACCTTGAAAATGCTAAAATAAAATGCCATACTGTTCTGGAATGTGTAGGAACCGACCTATGTTTAATAACTACTAACTACCAAACCAAAGGCACTTTGCCAGAAGCATGTTCTCTCACCATGCGAACAGCCTTGTCCATGTCGCAGTCGCTGAAGATGATCAGGGGTGATTTTCCTCCCAGCTCCAGAGAGACCTTCTTCAGGTTACTCAGCGCACAGCTGAAGCCCAGAGAGAAACAGTGTGAGGAAAGCAGCACTCAACGAGCAAGCGGCCTGTCACGTCTTACCTCTTCATGATCTGTTTGCCGATCGGAGTGGAGCCGGTGAATCCCAGCTTGCGAATATCCGGGTGGTCCGAGAGTCGCTGTCCCACCATGCCACCTGAAGGAGATTAAAATAGTCATACAGGGAGAGAAGGCAACTTAAAATGACATCCCCTCATATACTGTATTCTGCTAGCAGAGTGAGGATGGAGTATTAGCCTTTTTCATTTATACAGTATAAAGGGCATTATTAGCACTGCTGATGCATCAACTGAAACACAACAGCTGGAGAATAGCCATGGAATAAAAAAAAACATCTGAACAGTTTTGTTGAATATGCATTAATGTGAATTTTACCTGAGCCTGGCAGTATATTGATGACTCCTTTTGGGATTCCGGCTTTGGCTGAAAGCTCAGCAAACTTCAGAGCACTCAAAGGGGTTACCTGGAAACATAGGGAATAATCAGTAAAATGCTCGGTACTGAGCATTTCAGCTGCTTCTCCCAAATTCAATACGCGCAATCCACTCTCCAGTATTAATGTTATGTTTTATTTGTTGAGTCGGTCTTTCTGAAACTGAAACAGGAAAGAATCCAGGGTATAAAATGTCCCCACCTGTGCAGGTTTAAGGACCAGAGTGTTTCCAGCTGCCAGACAGGCTGCGCTCTTCCAGGCCAGCATCATGAGAGGGTAGTTCCATGGAATAACTATGGCACAAACTCTGCCATAGAGAAACAAACACAGTAAAATACATCTACAGAACAGAACCCAGGTCAGCTTTGAGCAGGTGCAGAGCTCTACCCCAGGGGTTCTTTCTTTGTGAAGGTCAGGTTCCGGTTGGGTCTAGCTTGGTTGATGGGGATCGTCTTGCCCTGCAGAAAACAAAAGTCCATTAATGCTTCTCTTTGGTCTCAGACAAAAGTTGTGTGGCCTTCAAAGGGGAGTTGTAACCCTACCTGGATTTTGTCACACCAGCCTGCAAAGTAGCGGAGTGTCTGGATGGACATGCCCACGTGTGTCTTGAGGGCGAGTGTGTAAACAGCTCCTGAGTCAATGGACTCGATAGTGGCCAACTCCTCCTGGTGTTCCTCCATCAGGTCTGCGAGCCTGAACAGGGATGGTCAGAGGTAGAGTATCATTAAGGTGCTTTTATGACTGCAAAATACATCAGCATTCACATCTTGGATGAGTTTTAATGGGAATTTGCACAGAGAAATCTACTGGTGACCCCCCAGCCACAAACAAAAAAATCCCACCTTTTTTTTAAACACTGAACACTCCATATATGAGTGCTACCCAGCCCAACTGAATCCTTTTAGGCTGCATGCAAACCTATAGGTAGAATGCATGGGACTAAATGTAAAATGGTATACAGTGATGTACATTTGTCAGGAAAATGTGGAAAAACTGCCTGCTAAGGCAAAATAAAGCAGGAACAGAAAAGAAATCGTGTAAATAATCTGGAACACAATTTTTCTTCTCAAATTATCCCTCTGTAATCCACTAGGAGGAGCTACCTACTTATAGAGAAGACTTCCTCTATCTCTGGGATTCATCCTGCCCCAAGGTCCATTATCAAAAGCTTCTTTGGCAGCAGCCACAGCCCGGTCCACGTCTCCGACTGAGGCGTACGACACCTTACAGATCACCTGCATGATAAATGGTTGGTTGGACAAAATGGAGCAGCATGCTAAGCCAGGAACTTCCTCAATGGATGGATGGATGGATGGATGGATGGATGGATGGATGGATGGATGGTCCATAGACTTACAGATCCATCAGTAGGATTAATGGTGTTGTAGGTCTTGCCATTTTCTGCATCCTCAAATTTGCCATCAATAAAACACTGGTGCGGCATGTTCACTGTCATGTTGTTCACTTCTTTGGTTGCCTAAATAGTCAAAGAGGAAAAAAAAGATTAAGATTTCACCTCACTGCTGGATTGTCACTTACTTTAGGCAGACAATCAGACTCACATAGTCGATGACCAGCTCCTCCTCCTGGTCCTCCCCTCGAAGCTTGCGGACGAACATCTGGATGAAGTCCTGGAAGGTGGTAGCCATGTACACATCCTCATTTTGCAGCTGGACGCCTGCACACTTTTGCTTGACCTCCTCCACTAACCTTCAAACAGAGATAACACCTCCTTAGTAGTCCAAACAGCATCTACACAAATCACTGACAGCTTTCCTGCATGTTTGGGACTACTGCTGTTGGTAAGATCAGAAGACAGTTCTGATATTAAAAAATACTTCCATTTTATTGAAGCTTCAGTATGATCGTTTCATAGACCTCTTAATTAGGTACCCTTAAATTTTCACTG
Source organism: Crenichthys baileyi (assembly GCA_036173005.1). NCBI lineage: Eukaryota > Metazoa > Chordata > Actinopteri > Cyprinodontiformes > Goodeidae > Crenichthys > Crenichthys baileyi. The sequence continues at coordinate 126,322 of JAHHUM010001839.1, read as the reverse complement.
GCATTGACAAGTTTAATATTATAACAGATCATCAAAAACACATACTGATGCTTCATATTAAAGCTCAGAATTAATGCTGTGATATTTGGGTTAGGTTATAAGTCCTGTTTGCAGTTTGTCCAAAGCCATGAAGTGGGAAACAGCAAACATGCTGAGAAAGGTACTCTGGTCAGATGAGACCAAAATGAAATTGTTTGGCTGAGATACAAAACATGGAAAACTAATACTGCACATTACCCTGAACACAGCATCCCCACTGTGAAACTTGGTGGAGGCAGCTTATGCTGTGGGCATGCTTTTCTTCACCAGGGAAATGGAAGCTGGGCAATACAAACCTCATATGAATTAAAGTTTGTAGTTGTAATATTAAAACAAATTGTGAAAAGTATAAGGAGTGTGAATACTTTTGCACCTAATTGCCACCTAATTGCATTAATCACTACTTGCCTGTGTTTAATAACAAAGACATTATTGCAGTGGCTACTGAAACCCACCGACGTTAGAGGACATCATTTAACTACACCACACTAGGCGAGGAAACTTTCCACAGGATGTTAAATATTGGATAAATATTGGAAATATTCCAAATTGGAATTTTTCCATAGGAATTATTTTAATTCACTGGAATTTATTGTGGAAATTAAATTAAGTCCACTGAATCCAAACATAAATAAAATATCTTGTTTTGTCATAGGCTTTTATTTGCAATTTAAACATGAAAACCACACATCAGATATTCACCCATCATTATCATCAAAATTTACCCCACTTTAAGTTCCGGGGTTCTAGAAATCATTTGTGCATGGGATTCAGAAACAGCATGGATGTGCTAAAGTTTACATGAAATTGAGTTGTTTTAGTCAGGCTCATGCTGAAATATATTCTTTCCCCAACTATACTTAAAATTCCTTTTAAGGAACAAGCTCTAGTATTTTAAATTTCAGTTTATTCCCATAGATTCTTGTTCAATCCTGTAAATTTCCAGTAATTCCCACAAAACGTTTGAAACTTATAATTATTTGCTGAAAGTAAATATCACATTGAAGCAAAAAGGAACAGTAGAAAGACAAGGCTAGAATGGTTGAAATTGATGGCTTTAGGCCGTGTGACATCTGAGTGGTGCAGAGGACCTGCTCGTTTGTCTTGTTCAGCCTTTTGATTTGGTTTTAAACTGTAGCTGTGACTCTCCTTTAAACCTGTATCAGAGTAGAACATTTTAGTTTGGCACTGATATCCAACCCAGCGAACCCAACACTGGACCTTCTCTCTCACCTAACAACATCCATGGAAGCCGCTCCGGACTTGAAGAAGTCTGTCGTATCCTCGATAGCTGCTACATTGCTGAGGATGCCCTTCCAGATGTTCTTTAAGTAAAGAATAAAATGTTTTTTTCTTTTGTTTATGCAACAAAAAGTAATACTAATAACCTAACAATGTGGTGTACTTGCCCTGATTGCCTCGGCCATGTTCTTCTCATCGTCAGTTAGCTCCACGCTGGAGCTCTCTCCTGAGCAGAAGTACTTGGAAGCAGGGATCATCTTTCCATCTTCAAACTGCAGATTCTTCACCAGGAGCTGCCAGCGAAAAAATAGGAAGACATAAACACGGCGCAGAGGTCATGCCGACACATGCTGGATCAGAGTTACTTTTTCTTTCAATAACCATCTCTATCAGCTCCTCTTTGCTTTTGGATCTTTGTTTTGTAGAAAGGAAGGGGAACTCACAGCTTTTCCATCAGATCCATACAGGACCAGCCCATTCCTTGTGACAAGCCCGGGTTGGGAAGCCCCCTCAATTTCCAGGGCTTGACCAGCAGGTACTGACCCGCCCAACATGGACGAACCATAAAGGGTTACAGACTGGGGAAAGGCACAGAGAGGTATTTAGAACAGATACAGTGCTTTGTAAAAGTATTCACACCCATGAAACATTTTCGCATTTTGTCTTGTTGGAACCACAAACTTTAGCGTGAGATTTTATGTGATAGGAAGGAAACTTAACACTTTTTAAAATTTTACAAATGAAAATCTAAAAATTGTGGTGTGATTTGATACCCCGGAATAAAGTCTACGAGGAAGGAATCCACTTGTGTTTCAGAATAAATGCAGCGGCTCTGTGAAAGCTTCAGATGTTCTTTAGAGATCATCAGTGGACAAACAGCATCATTAAGGCCAAGGAGCACAGCAGACAGGTCTGAGAGAAAGCTGTGAAGTTCAAAGCAGGGCAAGGTTCTAAAACAAAATCCCAAGCTTTGAACAGCTCTGTTAAATCCATCTAAACACGGAAAGAGAGTGCAGTCCACCTAAACTGACAAGCCAGGTAGGGAGACTGTAAAACAAGCAATTCCCCCTAGTAACACTGAAGGAGCTGCAGAGATCCACAGCTCAGGTGGGATAATCTGTCAACAGTACAACTAATATTTGTGCACTCCATAAATCTGTTTGTGTATCTAGTGGTCAGAAGAAAGAAAAGTTGTTGTTAAAAGAAGGCAATAAAAAGTCCCATTTTGTAGTTTAGCCAAAAATCACGTAAGAGACACAGCAAACATGTTGAGGAAGGTGCTCTGGAAAATTGCTCTGTGTGACAGAAAACGGACATTCCACATGACCCTGAATGCACCATCCACACCATGAAACAGTGTGTTAATGGGAAGATAAAGGGAGCTAAAACCAATCTGGGGTGGAGGTTCACCTTCCAGCAGAACAGAAGCCCTAAACAGAGCTACAATGAAATCATTAAGATCAAAGCATAATGTGTTAGAATGGCCCAGTCAAAGTCCAGACCCAAACCAAATTAAGAAGCTGGTGGAGACTTACCTAAAAAGAGTTGCAGCTGTAATTTTAGTGAAAGGTGGTTTTAAGTATTAATTTAACCATCTATCATTTTCCTTCCACTTCACAACTGTGCACTACTTGATTGGTTTATCACATAAAATCCCAATAAAACACACTGAATGTTGTGATTTTACCGTGATGAGGGGTGTGCATACTTTTGCAAGGGACTTTTTAAATTTATAAATCTGTTACATTTACAAACTTCCACTGCCAAAATAACAGAATGTTAATCTGCCTTTGCTTAACAGCTGCTCTGTTATTTTTATTTATCTCACACGGGTTCCAGAAAACACACCTGACCATCAATGACAGTCCAAGCTCCAGGGACTTTGTCATGGCCGCGGATCCAGTTGTGGATAACTTCAGCAGGCTGGGCCCAGTTAACCTGGGAGACACAGGGAGAGGATACAGTCAACACAGCCTAGTGCTCAGGTTTATTTTCAGAGTAAGGTGGAGGCCAAAACAATCGGGTGCTGCTCCCTGAGGAGCACATGAATAAAATGAAGATGGACGTCTTGCTTAAAAATAGAACAGTGGAACATGCAGCCAGCAACGTGGCGCTAAGAGACAAATCAGAAAGCAGTTAAGATCAGCTCCACCTCTCTTCCTATACTAAAGGAAAAAACTAGCATAAACCAGTCAGCAGCTGCTCTCTTACCCAGCTATGTGAACCATCTAACAGTACATTTCCACGAGACTCTCTGAATGAGCCTGTCATTACACTGAACAGCTGGCCAGCAGCTTGAAGCTGATAAGTATGTAACCTGTATGTGTCTGAGAGTAAAGCTTGCATGCAGGATGTAAAATATGATCTGTTTTAGTGTTTAGGAAAATTACATCGACAAATGAGTCTTTATTGTCCAGGTTTTTCTTTTTTCTTTTAACCCTAACCCACATTCTACAGTTGCAAACCTGCTGACTTCAGATCAATGTCTTGAATCAGAGGTCTCACCCTGGAATTGGATTTCTTCTGGATACCCTCATAACTCGCTCCTTCTTCTGTCTGGGGAATTCGAGGTGCCTTTCCATCAGCTATGAGCTGCACCGCCTCCACCTTAGCAGAGGAAGTGAGAGTTTGTAGTATATGTGTGTGTGTGTGTAAAGGTTCACAAAAGGGTTCTGCTGAAGTTCCAGTTGGTTACCATAGCTTTGATGCCCTCTGGGAAGAGGAAGCGGTTGTACAGCGTGTCCACTGTGTCAGTTGTCTCGACAGCACACTCTCTCTGCAGCAGGATAGGACCCGTGTCCAGCCCATCATCAGCCCAGAACACTGTGAAGCCAGCTTTTTTGTCACCATGAATAAGGGTCCTAGTGACATCCAACAATATAAGAGGGGAAGGAAAACTTAACATATCACCAAGGCAATTACCACTTGCAGAGGAAACTAGACAAATCTGCCACAGGACTCACACAGTGCCTTGCAAAAGTGTTTTGCATTTAGGCTGAAACCACTAAAATTAAATCCAAGCCTAGAACAAAAAACAAAAGAAGCTAACACTGCACAACCCCTAAAAAACAACAATGTTCATGGAAACACATTCTCATTGGGTGGTAATGCTTTGCTTCAGCAAGAACATGGAAGCTAGTCAAAGTTGACGGGTAGATGGATAAGACTAAATATAGGGCATTCTGGGAAGAAACCCTGTTAGGGGCTGCAAAAGAGTTGAGAATGTGTCCAGCAAGACAACGAGCCTAAACATACAGCCAGATATTATACAATAGGATGGTTTAGATCACAGTATTTCCATGTGTTAGAATGGTCCAGTCAAGGATCAGCACTAAATTAAAATTATTATTATTATTATTATTATTATTATTATTATTATTATTATTCTGCTATGGACAAAAATATTAAAGCATTAAAGCAGAATCTGGCTGCAGACTCTGAAGGCTACTTTCATTATTCCAGCATTCTAAGCGGCGACCAGTCTGAGACTGCCTTCAGTTCAGACATTCCAGTACAACTTCCCCTATGGCTAATGCTGTGATTAAAGGGATGTGTGGTTATGATATCACATAAAATCCCAATAAAACACATTGAAAATGTAAAACAATTCAAGGGGCATGAATAGTTTTGCAAGGCACTTTATGCACCAGTGCTTTAGAAAGGGAATATTATATTGTGTTTCGTTAAAAAAAGAAAACTGCTGATGTCATCTAGTTTGACATATGTTCGTCCTCCAACATTTGTTTATGAGATCTGTAAATTACCAGAGAACAATGGAGCACAACTCAAAGCTCAACAGAAAAAAAAGAAAAGGTGGGCATCAGCCATTGTGCCTAACGCTTCATGGCACTAGTACCATAGTTAATGTGTATAATAAGTACCTTGCCTTATATAATTCTAGGAAAGACACACAACTTGTAGTTTAGACTCCATCTAGCAGCTCACAACAACCATGAGCTGTTAATTAATACACCGTAGGATAAAACTAGGGTGGGAAACGGACAGGGAGAGATAACAGATCCAGCCAGAAATTTTTACTTTCACTTACACATTGGAGAGGACTGGGGGATTGTGCAATTACTGCTCAACAGCAAAGATAACACAGTACGTCTGAACAGAATGAGGGTAGACTATCTTATAAAAACAGCCTCAGACCATAATCCTCCGTCTGGTTCCTCTTTCTCACCAGTTGATCGCAGAAGCTCCCCTGTGCAGGGGTAAGATCGAAGGGTGGTAGATGATGGATCCATGCCTGGGATGGTCGATCACATTCATGGGGATGAACTGGGAACAGAAGGGCATGACGTTGAGCTCTGCGCCCACTGATTTATATGCGTCCACCACCTCTGGGATAGGCTTTCCTTTGACGCGCCACCTTGGAAATTTGAACACCAGCGTCCCGTCCTTGTCCGCTGCCGCCGCTTACAGAGGGAAGGAGACAGGAGATTAGATGAGTTAGTACCTAGATGAGATTCTGCAACCAGTGGCAATCCCATATTCCCATTCTAAAGAACTATTTAATTGTATTAAATCTTAAGTATATTTAGTTTTCAGCTCACAACTAAGAAATGGTATCCGTTTTGAAATCTTTCTCAAGCCATTCCAGCTAAAGGCTCAGTTTCAGGCTGCGCTGTTTTTAGTGTGTCACCACTCACAATCTTTCTCTGGTTGACATATTCACTAAATGATTTGCTCTCATACCCTAACCCCTAAAACTAACTGTGTAAATACAAATGACATTTACAAGTTCCATTTACGAATGCATGAACTGGAAGAGACTGGAAGAGCTCATGGCAGCAGAGTCAGCAACGTGCTGTTAAATCTGCATCCAAATATTAATGAAATTCTTTGTTATTAGACTTTCTAGAATCACAGTAGAAAATACATAGTTAACCTGGGAGCAATGAGAAGTTTGCATCTTGCAACTTTGCACAGTTGGTTGATAAAACTAGGGTGACATGTAAATCTTTTCTTTAGCAAATTTATTACCCTTGTGCTGCTTCATAGTTAATCAAAATTTGCTTGAAAAGATTTGAAGTCATCCATCCATCCATCCATCCATCCATCCATCCATCCATCCATCCCATCCATCCATCTTATCTGAGACTGGGTCATATAGAAAACCGGTACAGGAGGGAAGCTTAGATATCCCTCTGCTCGACACTCATTCTGGGAAATCTCAAGGAAGTTCCACGGCAGAGGGTTAATATATAGTCCCTCCACTGGGTTCTAGGTCTGCCCCGGGTTCTCGTCCCAGTGGGATGTCCCAGAAACTTTCAAAGGGAGGCGCCAGGAGGCATCCTGATCAAACCTCCAGATGACCTTTAAGGACTCCATTTGATGCGGAGCAGTAGTGGCTTCCTCTTTAGATGGCAGAGCTCCACCCCTGTCTCTAAGTTTAACTGTACCCAGACAATGGAGGAGGATCATTTCAGCTGCTTGTATCTGGGATCTTGTTCTCTCAGTTATGATTAATTTCTAATAACCACATGTGAGGATTAGAACATATACAGATTAGTACTTTTTGGCTAGTTTCTTAGACTGGAGCAGTGCTTACATCACAGCAGAGGAAGCCCCAATCTGTCTGTCAATCTCCCGCTCTATGCTTCCATCACTTGTGAAGAAGTCAGCAAGATACTTGAAATCCTCTGCTTGAGGCAGAGACTAACCCCAGACCTACAGGGAGCAATCCACCTTTTTCCTGTTTAGAATGATGGCCTCAGAGTTGAAGGACCTGACTCTTATCCAGGCCTCTTCACACTCAGCCGTCAACTGCTTCAGCGCATGCTGGAAACGGGCTTCAGAGGTCAACAGCAGCACATCATCTGCAAAAACCAAAAAAGAGATTCCCAAACCAGACACCATCCTCTCCAAAACTATGCTCTGAGAGCCTGTCCATGAACACCACAAACAGGACTGGCGACTAGAGACAGCCCAGGTGGAGTCCAATCTGTACTGGCAACAAGCTTGACTTTGTACAGAAAAAATTAACTCAGCTCTTTATTCAGTTACAAGTTCTAAGAGGCATCCATAGCACCCAAAACTCCTGCAAAAACCTCAACAATATCTCTTAGGGCACACAGTCATTAGCCTTTTTCAGATCACATGTAGACTGAAAAATCAAACTCCATGCGACAAAGATCGGCTCCACTGTTCCACAGCTAGAACAAAACTCCGACCCAAAAGGAAAATCACTGCTCTTTAACTTATCTTTTTCAAATAATGTTAAAACCCTGCAACACATTTGTTGATAAGATATATCTATATATATAGATATATATACCTGTACCAGAATATTCGGATATAAAAATCTCTTTCTTTCTAGACTTTTATTGGAAATGTACAATTTTCATTATTGTAAGTTATGAAAGGTACCAACATAAGGAAAGAGAAGTAATTTACTGCTCTTTATAAAGAGTTACCAGCAGTCATAAACGTTCAACATCATTTAGATAAGCGGTAATATCACTTAGAGCCAGATCTTCCTGCTCTATCCAGAAACACGCAAGTATGATCAGCTGTGACAAACCTGGCAGAAGACAACGACTCAGTCAACATAAACTAGCTCGGTTCTACAGCTGCCTTGTTCTACTTTATGTTATAGAAGCCAAAGGACTCCACAACCAGACCCGAAAACTCTCAACCCAGTAGATACACCAGTAGGACCAGTAGGACAAGGGCTAAGACAAAATCCAAACCCTACTCAGATTTAGGTCTGTGGCTTGCTGATGCTACATGGAAATATGTCTTTGGTTTTTCAAATCAGAGTTACTTCTCTATGCCACACAGACCCTCTTCCAACATGGACAATGGAGCCACTCTCCCTCAGCTAACACGGGATAAAAGCATGTCTTTGTCTGGGGGCACAGTACAGTCAACACACATCTACCTCAGCCACAGCACCGCCTCTGGTGCCCACAGCTGAGATCCAGGACAAACTCTCTTGAAACTAAAGGTTCCACAAGGGAACCTTTTCATGGCTCTTTGTAAGGCTGTATAAAGACTCATACGTTTTCAAATATCTATTATGGAATATGTTGTAACAGTGTCCCTCAGTACAACCTCTTTAATTGTCTTCACTAACGTTATGCTCTAATTGGTAATAGGAAAAATGTTCTGGTTATTTCCTGAACTTTTTCACTTTTGTAGCTTTATTGTTAAAATGTTAAAACCTGATCCAAGCATGAGTTTTGGGGCCAATTAATGAGTAAATGTAGAGCTGCTGTTGAAAGGTTTATCACCTTTCTGCCACTCAATCTCACTACACTGGAGACATGTCCAGCCTATTTCTCATAACAAGCTGCTCACAGATGTTATGGAACCTCCTTAAACTGGAGAAGTTCAGATATATGCTACTGCCACCTCCACATTAGATCGAATGGCAACCCTTCCCTGAACATGTTAATGCGAAGAAACCAGTCCAAACAAGCCGAATTACTCAAGAGCTCCACTGGAGGGTGTAAGTCACACCACAGCATAAATTAACAGCCACAGACCCCGACTCCACCAACTCCATGTTTTACTGTCAGTATGATGTGCTTTTCCTGAAATGGTGTGACAAATGTAACACAGGTTGTTCGTGTTCTTTTTGGTCAGCATAGGTTTTTACCATGGATCTCTCCCTTCGATACCATTTTATGGTGGAATCATGAATACTGACATTAAATCAGTCAAGTAAGGCCTGCAGTGGTAAATGTTCTGGGTTCTGTTGTGACCTCCTGGGTGTGCTGTTGCTCTTGGAGTAATTTTATTAGGCCGGACACTTTTTGCAAAGATTCACTACATCTACTACACTACTCACTGTCCATTCATGGATAATGACTCTCAGTGTGGTTTGAAGGAGTCCTAAAGCCTTAGAAAATGCTTTGTAACTTTCAGACTGATGTCAGTGGCTTTGCTTCTTATCTGTTTCTGAGTTTCTTTAGCTTGATTATGTGTTGCTGTTCTTTTAGCCTACTTCATGTTGTCAACGAGGTTCTTTTTAAGTGATTCTGTAATTCATCATGCCTGGCAACTACTTTTCCATATAAGATAAGATTGGCTTGGATAGCTGTTTCACCTTAATAAATAAAATCGTCATTTGAAAGTTTGCAATTTGTATTATTTTTGGTTGTCTGGCATTAAACGTTGTTTGATAATCAGAAACATCTTAATGAGACACAAAAGAAAAAAAACAGGAGAAATCTGTAAGACGTGAGACACAGCAACATGTTTTTTTGTTTGTTTATGCCTCATGTGGTTATTCCTCTTTCTAGTTTTTGTTGTGGCAAATCTTGTCAAATTTGATTGGTACTATTAACTCAGGACAGCAGCAAATGCAACTTGTTTAAACTGAAAGAAGTGCAGTTGTTGTCTTTATGTAAGCATTTGTTTCAGTGCTGACTATAAATTGCCTGTAGAGTTTTGACATCAAACAACAACGATGCACAAAATGTGGTGGCACAATACGACAGAGAACCAGCATCTAAACAGTTAACTCACCCAGAGGGTCAGCCTTGCCATCTTTGTCAGGAACTGTGAATACACCCACAACCTTGTGACCCTGCTTCCTCAGGTTACTGTACACCTCTTGGCCAAACAGACTCTGACCAATAATGGCAAGTTTTAGCTTATTCTGGTAATAATGCTGCAGAGAGAACAACAAAATATGTCAGATTTAGTGCACCTGCAATGATGAAAAACTGAATAAGTTCACCCACAGATCCAAGGTCAGTTTTAAAGCAGATTTTATTAGGCTTTCAATATGTATGTTTAGTGTTTAAGCTCTTACATGTAAGCTGTTATAGTACCTCATCACCATTGCTCAAACTGTTTTGCAGTCTATGTAATCTGGATGGAAATGTAATCAATTCTCTCAAGTCTGCAAACCATACCTGGGGACAGGTACTCCTTGCTCCTTGCGTATTTTTACAAAAGCCGAGGACGAGTTATAAACCTGAGTGGGCATTGTACAACTAAATGGGGGCAGTTCCTAACTCATGCACACAGTTTATAAATTTGAGGCACTATTTATAGAACTGTGTTTACCCCCATGTACATGATTTTCTTTGAAGTCATAGTTTGCAAATGTGTGCACAGTTTACAAGTCTGTGGGCCCAGTTTACAATCCTTCATGCACAGTTTCACACACCTGTGGACAGTTTATGAACCCATGTATACAGCTGTTTAAACGGAGGACACTTCAAGGCACTTTACAGGACAAACTGGTCTAATGCATGTAAAGAAATGTATAATCCAATTATAAAGGCGGATTCAAACTCAAAACACACATTCAAATGCTATCCTATAATAAAGAGCAATACGTGGATCTCTGCATGTTTTTGTTTTTTTGCAGCAACTATCATCATTTTGTGGATTTGCGCTACTGTAAACTTGGAAGAGTGGAAAGTCAGAAGTGGGAACAGATTTTGATAAAGTGGGTACTAGACTAATACACCAAAAACCAAAAAGTAACTAAAACGTTTCCCTTCTGGTAGTTTGTTGATTTCAAACCTCTATCTTTGACACACCTACTAATTATGCCATAATTTGGGAATTTAATCAAACCTACACTTCAGCACTCAGAGCAGAAGTTGAGAGTTCAAGTGCATGCTTTGGGCCCCACCCGTCTGACAGGAGCTGCACATGTGTCAACGGGCTCAGATTTCCCATGTTCACATTCATGGTCTTGTCAAACGCTCTCTGCTGCTACGTGACGTTTCTGCACCGTGCTTCATGATGCATTCAAAGCAACTACGTTCCGTAGAAAGACAGCTTGTAACAAGCTTGTTACACTGCACACAGTAAGGCTGCAGGAGAGGTGAAAGGCAGGGAGAATGTCCAGCCCTGCAGGCTTGTTACTAAGCCGTTAAGCGTGTATTATAGTATGGAGCTCATATGATCCACCTGCTTCCTTCTTCTACACAGTATAGAGCTGTAACTGGGGAAATATAGCGGGAAGCCTGATGCACCAACGTGGCAAACTGTCCATAAGGATTTACTATGTGCTTGTTGAAAATCCACATGATGCAGAACTGTAAATGACAAACCGATCCCTAAACAGAACCTAGTCTGCTCGGTCCTGCTCGACTCCATAGCACGACGTTCAGTCTAGCGAGATGAGTTGTTCAGATCCACAAAATGTAGAAGTCTGACAGTCAGCCCTCGTTCTTTAGTCGGTGCTGGAAAATCGATGTTACTCACGGAGGAGGTGGAGAATTTCCTTAAGACTTGGCTCGCTGTCCACAACATAATGGCGGTGTTTGTGCATAAAAATAGATGTACGTATGAAAGAAATTGTAAGGATCTGTCCAGCCTGCTCCGGAGCTCTGTGCGCTGCAGCTCCTCTCACCCACCTCTTATGTGTGCGCGTGCGTGCGTGTGCGTGCGTGTGCGTTTTACGTGAGCACTGAGCCGGTTGGAGGCAGTTACCGTCACAGCCGTTTTAGGGTGGCCCTGACACAGCCAGCTTGTACTCGCCACGGCCACAGGTCGACACGGTACGTACAGCTTTGCGACGTGCGTGCGCGATCACGGCGCGCGTTCAATCTAAGGATGCTGATCATCAGGCTTTAGAGCGCCTCTTTTCTGCTCGGCCCTTTTTACTGAGACACAGATAACCTGAGCAAATAAAAAATCCAGATCAAATGAGGAATTCATTTCTGAAAGGGAAATGAGCTTTCAAACATTCTGCCCCACTATTCTTTGCAGAATTGTTTTAATTCAGCGACATTACCGGATGTTAGCGCATTAACAATTCATATCATCTTAATCGTATTTTAGTCCGGACTTTGACTAGGTCACTTAAAAAACATTTATTCGTGTGTTTTTTAAGCTATTCAGCGGTGTACTTCCTGCTGTCCTTTGGATCATTGTCCAGCTGCATATAGTCCAACTGAGTTTAAAGTTATAAACTGGTTGCCAGACATTTTTTTCCATGCGTTTCTGCAAAAGATCAGAACTTATGTTTTCAGCGTGAATCGTCTAGGTCATGAAGCAGCAACCCCGCCCCAGTCCGTCCCACTACCACCACCATGTTTTACTGTAATGTTCCTTTTCAGAAACGCTGTTTGTCCTATGCCACATGTAACAGGACAGATACATTCCAAGAGGCTGTACTTTTGTTTTGCCTATATATTCTGTGTATAGATGTTTTTTTTTTTGACAAATGTGAGATGGGACTTTATTTTTTTGCTCAGCAGTGGTTCACTCTTTCTTATTGCTGAATCATGTACCCTGACCTTAACTGAGACATTTGAGGCCGGCGGTGCTTAACATGTGCTGTTTTTTGTGACCTGCTGAAGGAGTTGGGCATTGGCTCTTGGAATAGTTATTGTAGGATGGACACTCTTGGGGAGGTTCACCACTGTTCTACGTTCTCTCCATTTTGCTCTCGCTAGGATTTACTGGAGTCTAACAGCCTTTGTGACCCTTTCCAGGCTGATATGTCAGTAACTTTGTTTCTCTTCTGTTCTTGAATTTCTTTAGATTGGGTCATAAGGTGTTCATTTTTAGGATATTTTTGACTACTTCATGTTGTCAGACAGGTTCTATTTAAAAGATTTCTTGATTCTGTAGGTCAAGCACTAATAAGGCCTTGGTGTGGTTTGTGAACTGAGCAAAAAAACAAAATGCATATAATTACAGTTAATTCATGACTTAACAAGAAGGGGAAAATAGAATCATATTGGCTTAGTAGTTTTCCTTTAATAGGCTAAATAAAATCATTTGAAAACTGCTTCTTGTATTTACTTAAGTTATCTTTGTCTGATGATATTTGTATAATAAATGGGGACAGGTAAAATAAAATTGCAATAAGACCTAAGCTATTACTACATTGTTACTATACTTTATAACTCACAAAAAAAAACATAAAATATATACCAGTGGTGAATTTTAAGGTTTTAGCTCTGTACACACTATTTGTCCTTTACATTTTATACACTCATGGATGAGCTGGGTTGCACAGATCTGGCTCTTTGGCTTTGGACCATTCACCTGCCAGGACTCCCACGCACAACAAACTCGATGAAAACCTATCTGGCACCATCCAAACTCAACTGCCCTGCACAGGTTCCTGGGGAACAAAGGTCTGAGCCAACAGCTGACACCTGGCAGCCAGACAGAACCGTGGTCTACATAATCATTCACTTCAACTACTAAAGGACAAATTAAATTAGCTATGGCGCATTTATCTTATGTTGCTTTGGAGTGCAGCATTTTTCCACATTACAACCACAAACCTTGATGTATTTTACTAAGATTTTATGTGACCAGTATGCATTTATGCACACAAAGTAGTGCATAATTGTATAGTGGAACGTAAAGCTTTTAAAAATTTTATATAAATAAAAATCTAAAAGGTGTTTTGTGCATTTGTACCCCTTTTGATATCTCTTAATGAAATCCAATGCAACCAATTGCCTTCAGATTTCTCCCAATTACCTGATAAGATACTAGTAATTACAGACCTAACTTTAACTCTTTGATCAACATGCAAAAACCTCATTTGTGGAGAAAAATTAGCACTGCACATCCTACCAACTTAGCCATCCCAATTGTCACACATGGTGGTGGGAGCATCATGCTGTGGGGATGCTTTTTTTAAGCAAGGACTTTGGAAGCTGGCCAGGGTTGATGAGATGATGGATGGAGCTAAATACAGAGTAATTCTAGAAGAAAACCTGTTAGGGGCTACAAAATATTTAAGGCTTGGGTGGAAGTTCACCTTCCAGCAGAACAACGGCTCTAAACAGATCACCAGAGCTGCAATAGAATGGTTTAGGTCAAAGCATAATCATGTGCTAAAATGGCCCAAGCATAATCCAGAACTAAACCCAAATGAGATTTTGAGGCAAGACTTGAAAACTCCTCTTCACAGACGTCCTATCCAATGTGACTGAGCTTGAGCTAAAGTTCAGTTTCTAGATGTGCAAAGCTGGCAGACATACCCCAAAAGACAAGCTGCTGTGACTGCAGCAAAAGCGGTTGTAACATGACTTCTGAATACGTCCGCAAGGCACTTTGAGCACAAAAAATTGTGTTTTATTAATAACAAGGAAATTAAGTTATTTTGCATCAGTGCAGAAAACCCAGATGTTTGCCCTGCGTTAAGCAGCTTTTGCCAGCTTGACTCCCAAAAGTAAAGCAAAGACACTGGAAATGCTTCAAGAGAGGAGCTGTGATTTATTGGTGAACATTTTAACATCAAAAAGGGAAGTGGGGTAAAAGCGCTGCTGGTGGATGTTGCTCAGGTGACCGTTCCACCCGTCATCTTCAGTGTCCTTCCTAATTGCTGTTCTGAAGAAACGCTGGTTTTCTCAAGGTCTTCTGCAGTTGGGTCATGCAGTTGGGTAATTCAAACCAGCTCAGCTCGTCATGAGCGTGTGCAGCATGTTGGGCTGTGTTCTCTCCAGTAACAACCTGTGCTCCTGGGTGGGAAACAGGCCCATGGGGCCAACAAGGGAACCTGCCAAAAATCTCTTATATCTTTAATATTTGCAGAAAATGCTGCTTCATCTGATTGCATGAAACACACTGGGTGCAAATACAGATTTTGCCTTGATCAAAATTCCAGAGGTGGAGATTTCAAAGCAAAAAAAACATGATTGATGTTTCCCGTATTTCTTTCAACTCAGAGGAGTTGACTTTGCATGGTACTGGTACTTTGTTATCTAGGAGCCGTTTGTGGCACATATAAAACAAGGGTACAGGGAGGTTTGGCTTATTTTCCCACAGCTTAGGCCCATGCTAGTGTTACACTCCAAAACAAGTTACAGGTGCAAAATGACAAAACACTCTCCCAGTTCACATCAAACTGCAAGACAGGCAAGGGACGAGGGGATGCAAAGAGAGGAGATCACAGGAAGCGTATTCCTGCTCCAAACTGGACGCCGTCACATATCCTAGGAGAGAAAGAAAAGAAAAATTCAAACTTGTGACGGCCGTACCATGTCCCGAAATGTTCTGTGAAGTTTTAGCAGGAGAACAGGAGCAGAGTGTATGTTGGATCTGAAACACAACTGATCTGTCTATACATCAGCTATTGTTCTGGTAATTTTCTCTGAGTAGTTGGTGACTCCCACCTGTCTCCACTTTGAACTCCCATCGGCACACAGTAATTTAGCTCCAATCTGGCTATGTTTCCGAGCCGCAGCACAATGCCCGCCCCATATGACCAGCGGATACACTCAGCTAGCCTTTGGAGGTGCGCCTGGGGACCTTCGCCTGCACAAAACAGAACAACCATGTCACAGCGCAGCAGAATTAGCTTTTAAACTACTTTTCTCACACATCCAGGCATTTCAGAGAGAGTGCAGCCTCACCATCTTGCAGAAAAATTCTAAACTGTAAAGCAGAAGGAAAATTATGCATGATATTCTTTTTTTTCCACACAAAAATCTGAAAAGTGTGATATTCCAAGGTTAGAACATCTCACATAGCTCTGGCTATGGCAGCTCTAGATAAACTCAGGTCTTTTACCATTTAATTGCAGCAAAAGGTGGATTTACAGAAGTATTTAGTAAAATGGGTCTGATCACTTTTCAGATTTTTATCTATAAATAAATTCGGAAACCATGTTTCATTTACCTGTACATGTATTATGCAGTTTACCAACACAAAGTATAGCATAACTGTCATAGTTATGCTATACTTTGTGTTGGTAAACTGCATAATACACTAGTAAAATATATTAAAGTTTGGGGTGTTTAAGGGGTATAAATACTTAGTATAAGTAGTAACACTGGTAAAGTAAGACTTTCTCCAGTCAGCTTGAGCTCACAGTTGAGATTAGAAGCAAACAAACCTGAGAGATAAGAAATTGACACAAATTCATTATCTAAGCAAAGCAGACGCTGAGGCCATCCTCTATCCACCCACCGTAGTTGAGGTTGCATAGGTTGCCTGCGTTGAGAAAAAAATGTGTTCTAAAAAGGTCTCCGAAGCCTCCCTTGCCAGGCCTGAATGGTAGAGGGGTGTAGAGGTGCAGGCCACCTGCCCAGTATGCCTCCCCACCCAGATAGTCACCTGAAACCCAAAGTAGTGCTGCATCACACAAACTGAAAACATTTGTATCAGGCAATGCATCTGGGCACTCTTTATACTCCTTCCAAGGAAATTTGGTTTCATATTTGCTGTGAGGTCACTTTGCCTTTTAAACACGACTGAAGCTGCCTCTTATAGGTTAAATAGGTAGACATTCCTCCTGATTAAACATTAAAGCAAGCAGTCAAATCAGTCCCTATAGTTTTCACCTTCACTCTGTGGCCCAATGCTGTACATCCCAAATCCTCGTACGCTGGTGGGACCTCCAAGGTAGAACCTGGACAAAAGCCAGCATGTCACAATTCTCTCTTTAAAAAGTATCAGCTTCAACAGATGCATGCATTCAGCAACTAAATAAAAAAAACACATTATTAAAAGGAATAACTGAAGACAGAGTGCTTGAAACTAAAAATAATTCTTCTTAATTTCTTTTAACCAGTCTTGTATACCTGTCAGCGATGCAGGAAGGTTGCCCTCCGATGGGATGAAGCAGTCCTCCCCACAGAGAAGCAGACAAAACCTGACATGACATCGAAATTTGGTTCAGTTCTGCTTAAAACACATTGAGAAATGTAGAACAAAGCTTTGTTGCCCTCTAGTGGTCAGTTTGACAAAGCAAAAACCCAAATGATACCAATTCTAATTTCAAAATCAGAATGAAGTTGCAAAGTTAAAGAATGACTAATTTCCTCCGTACAGAATCCCAGAAAAGCTGTCGGTTCAACTGAAGCTCAAAATCCTCTTTCAAGAAGCTGGCGTCACCCCCCGTGTATCCAGCCAGTTCCTGTCGGGCGAATAGACAGAGAGAAAGAGAGACACGTTGGTCATTTTAGCCAGTACAGACCGAAGGAACTTTAAAGACAAAGCTTTTTGTTTTTTAAAACAGGGAGTATTTTCCATCTAAACTAAAACTTTAGGCTTTAACTGTAAGTTAGTGACTTTTCCTTTGTATTTTAGGTAATTTTAGATAATGGTGAACCTGATTTGGTATGATTAATTAAAGATTAAAGCGAACAGAATCCTAGCTTGTTTACCTTAGTGGATGTTTCTAGTTACTGGCTTTTATGAACGTTCTGTTTCACAATTTGAAACCAACAGTTCCCAGAATTCACTTTGCTGCAATAAAAATCCATCTACGTGCAGAAGAAGTCTAGTTTTCATGAAGGCTTAGCTTAAACAAAAAGCAGGTGTAAGCTAGCAGCTGAAAAAATTGAAAAGAAACAGTAAAGAAAGCTAGCTTAAATTAGGAGGTGCTAGCATGGGAAAGGAGGGACATATACCATAGCTTGCCTGATTTTCACCTAAAGCATTAACATATACTATTAAAATAACTCTAAAATATTGCTCTGCACTCGCCTCAGTATGCACATGACACTGTAGCATAAACAACCTGATAACCAGATAAGGTAAGCTGCCACGAATGGTTTGGAGATGTGGAAAAATTCTGCAACATGAGTAAAGTATTTCTCAGATATAAACCACACATGTGCATCATTGCTACAGAATCGATAAAACTGCACCTCAAATATGACGACAGTGACCGAATAACATTTGTTGATATTCTGCTATTGCCATGCTGTTTGCACTAATAAGGATTCAATCAGCTTGAAACTTAAAGTAAAACTTAGAGCCTGACCTGCTTTCTGATTAATTCGGCTTATAATTACATGATGTGACCACTTGGAGGTACTCATAGAGCATTGAAGTTTAACTCTCAGACAGTCACATCATAGCAGAAGTTAAGTATTATGTCCTGGCAGAGAAAACCAAAGAATTCCACACCCCTGATCCCAATACACGTGCACTTTTCAGAACACTAGTGCATCAACAGCAACAAACATAATTCGAAGATGTGACTGGACCTGTGTTCCNAGGAAATTCTGGCCCATCCACTCATATTTTATTTTTAAACAAAAAACAAAAGGGTCAAAGTGTCTGGTGTTAAGTTTGGATTAGTAAACTGATGAGTTCTTGTCTATTCGGTGGTTTTACTTTAGTATTTTCTATTCAACCGTGGTGAATAGATTGGCATAAATTCTTAGCGGAATTATTTCAGCAAAATAAATATTTTTTTTGACTGTAGCATACATTATTCCACCAAAGAATCCTTGCACTATACATTGTTGCAATTGCAAACACAAACTGTAGGATGCTGGAACATATGCAACTTGTGTTTTTCCCTATGTCCTGATATTTAAATCATTTAATCAAATTTAATTCTTTCACTTTAATTTGGTGAAAAATCTGTGATTTTCTCATCTCATTCATTGTGCTGTGCACCAAAGCTACAGTTGAGCACAAAGTTTGGCACCAAAAATGTTTCAGTTTTGCCTGACAAATATCACAGTGGTGACATGTGCTATAAGAACAATATCTGCCTGAGTTACTGAAATAAAATAACTTTTCAGTAATATTCTACTTTATTAAATGGAGCTGTATTTTATGGGGTAATGTATAGTGGTGCATAATTGTGAAGTGGAAGGTTTATTGTATATGGTTATCAAAAATGTAATTCATACAAAATAGTTTTAGGGATTAGGGTTGCAAAAAAGAATGCATATTTTTGATATAATCAATGCTAAAAGAATGAACTCTTTAAATCGACTCATTTGCAATAAAATCAATGCAAATTCAGCCATTTTCATCTTGCGTAAGCTGGTCCACAACTTCAGCACTATACACAGACACAACACATACACTTAAGGCCAAATCATACTCCACATGGACAAAAACAATATGTTCTCTTTGCCAGGGCTGCAATAACAAACTTTTCAGGCAAGGACTATGGGAAGAAACTTGTGCCATCAGAAACGGAATTTGAATTGCTCAGACTGAATCTGTATTTGTGTAATTTGAAATTAAATGCATTGGTTTGAAAATGAATTTCACTAAACTGAAACTGAACATAATGGTTTAAAACTGAATTTGTTTGCTTTGAAAATTGCTTTGCTTTGTATTGAAAATTCAGTTTGATTACTTTCACTTTAAGGTCTGAAATTCCATTTCAGGTCCAAAGTTCAGTTTTTTTGTGTCACACATCCAGGTTCTTGAAGCCAGAGATTAATCAAACACAGATTTACTGATTCACGGATATCATTCACTATTGCTGTGTCCAAATTCAGGACTGCATTCTTTTGAAGGACGCATTTGTAGGCCGATAACGTCCTGGATGAGGCGACAAATGCTGTCCAATCTCCAAGGTTCCAACATATGTGTCCCTTTCCCCGGATTTGAAGGATGGGTCCAGTGTATCCTCCGTGTCCCACCCTATCCCATGATTCATCGAAGTAGATTGTTCAAATGGAAGTAGTGTAGCCGGAACGGTCTGCAGTCCCAGCCACACTGCGTTGTGTTCAGATGCAAGACACTCTAAGGAGGATACTGATGATAGATTCTTCTGCACACTTTATTGCAACCTTCACAAAAGTAACAAAGAGCACAAGTGTAGACTCAATCCTCACTGTTGGAACAAGCCTCTCCCAGCCACATACAATGCAAACTCTCATCTTGTATCTATCTATTTTGTATTTCAAAAGTGATAAAACAAAATACAATAAAATTACAAAAAAAACACTACTAGTCACATTAGACTACAATATTGCTTTTCACATTACATACTATCTGCAATAATTCTCACTTAAAATACATCTTAATGAACATAAATCTGCACTGAAAAAGAATGCATGAACTAAAATGCATGTGCATTTCCCCATAACAAAAGAAAATAAAAAACGTATAAATGTTCAAACAATTTCCTGAGCGTGGTACATACCCTTAAGAAAAGTAACAAAGAGCACAAGTGTAGACTCAATCCTCAATCCTCAAGCCTAACATGAAAAAGATACAAATTGAAATACAAAATCTACTCTATGTGAGGATAAAAAGGAGAGTGCTAATATACACATGTAAAACAATGTGACTAGCTTGTTAGCTATCTTGTGCTCTCAGAATTCACTTAAGAAACTTAACAAGTCACCCAAAACAACTATTTTCACAAACATTTATGATACTGGTCATGTAGGAATCACTGTACGCAACGTAAGTGACATTACAGCACTGAAATCCCTCTTTTAAAACTGAGCTGCGTCAGAAACGTACCTCTCTCAGCCACATACAATGTAAACTGGCGAGAGATAGCAGATAATACAGCACATACCCTATAGCCACTAGAGGGGACTATAACGCCAAAAATAAAACTCCCAATACAAAGAAACTTTAAAACAACAAAACAAAAGACATATTTTGGTGAAATAAACACACCCTACATTCTATATGAAGATATATAGAAAATAAATAAAGAAAAAAATAAATAAATAAAATGTCTATCTTTTTCCTTTCCCTGCTACAGTAGCAAAGGCCGGAGGAGAGAGAAAAGAGTTGTGAATAAAATTATATTTCTACAATGTTTTTAGACGAGAATGTAGTTGTGTAAACCTAAAATATCTGATCAGTTTATCAAGATATCGCTTAATTACACAAATGCGCCGATGTGTTCCTCCGCTGCCCCAGCAGCCGGCTCGCCTCGACAGCTGTCAGCTGACCGGGTGGTTGAGGTGCGCTAAACCCTGAGAGAACAGCTGACTCCCGGCACATTGTTTTCAAAATCCCGCTGGGTTTCCCCAATGGGTGGAAGTTAAACAGATATAATTCAGTCAGATGAAATCTAATATTAATGTTTTGTTTATTTATTATAATAATTATTATTATTATGCTCTGCAAATAAACTGATTTAAACTTTGCTCCTAAAGTTAATATGTTTGTGTTTAAGTTGTTGAAAGCTTTACAAATAAATTAAACAAATGGTATTTGTCATCAATAATAATAATAACATCAATAATGACCACTTTCACCCTCTTCGCTACTTTCTCACACTACTCTTCAATTTTGTATTATTTGCTGTTATTTCAGCTTTTAACTTTGCTCTCTCTCTTTTCTCTTCCTAGAAGCTACACCTGGCCTGACTCTGTGTCTACCTGTGACAACTGTCTGGAGAGGGGCATCGTCCGAGCTTCTGCTGGCAACAACTTGGTGCTCACCCTCTACCGATGATCCACATGGCCCTGTCTTTCAGTGTTTAACCCTTTCTCTCTCCTAGACATAGCTACTGACGGAGCTTTTACTGTAACTAACTCTATGTGCTCTCTTCAGACTCTAACATTGAAAACTGGCTCAGAGTTTATCTGTTCTTTCTTTCTAGGTGAAAAATCTAAAGGAGCTACATCCATTAACATTTACTTTTCCTTCCCATAGAAAGGACTCCTGGTTCAGTGCTTCTTTGTTCTCTTTGTGTCTCTGCTCTGTTCTCTCTAACCCCCAGTCGGTCGTGGCAGATGGCCGCTCACACTGAGCCTGGTTATGGTTCTGCTGGAGGTTTCTTCCTGTTAAAAGGGAGTTTTTCCTCTCCACTGTCGCTACATGCATGCTCAGTATGAGGGATTGCTGCAAAGTCAACGCCAGTGACTGTCCACTGTCTCTACATGCTCATTCAGGAGGAGTGAATGCTGCAAGTCACTGACTGGATGCAACCTGCTGGGTTTCCTTAGACAGAAAAACTTTTTATCCAATTTGAATAAATAACAGAATCTGACTGCACTGTTCAATGATTAGGATTAATTGGAATGTATGTACCTGACTTTTGTGAAGTGCCTTGAGACGACATGTGTTGTGAATTGGCGCTATATAAATAAACTGAATTGAAATTGAATCAATGTATTTTATCTAGTGCTTGATGTTTATATCTATGAACACAAAAAAATATTTTCAACATTTTAAATGGCTGAATAATGAACAAGATCATAAAACAATAACATTTTAAAACAAAACAGCATTACAAACCATCAGCAATATGTAAAAGGGTAAATAAAAACCATGTAGTTATTTACAGTAGAGACAGCTATTAACCTTCAGGCTCCATTTGTTCGGCTTCACAGCTCCACGCTAGAGGCTGACATTTTTTCGGGAATCCCACGGGTCACTGGATTCCCCAAAGGGAACCCCGGGGGGAGGGGGGAACAGCATTAGTAAAGTCCCCGTGATGGGACGGTACGGAAAAAAAAAAATGAATGGAGCAGACGGGAGGGGGACTAACCAATAGGAGGAAAAAAACTGGGATCATTTTGTTTTGGAAAGTAAAACTGAGACTTTTTAAAAATTTAAAAGAAAAAAACTTGGCTTCAACCCTTTGGGTGGTTTTTTTCCAAGAAGCATATAATATAAGGAGTCAAACGACCTACAGACCCACAAGAAAACAGTGTTTTTGCCCCCGATTTTTTCCCCCGCGTTCAGAATGGGGAGAAAAACGCAGGTGGAAAATGGATGGTAAAATTAAATTTTGCAACGAAAAGTCAAAAGTTAGGACTTATCTATAAACTCATAGGTGACGGAAAGTCGAAAATTTTTCGAATGAGGAGATTTTGAAGTTGCTGTGTTAACACGCAGTATCGCTTGTAAAACGGGGTTTAGTCGTAATAAAGTTCACCAGGATTAGGAAAATTCGGTTTAAATCCCCCCTGCATCTTTTCATGTCCAACAAAAAAGTCCAAAACGCGTAAAAGCTCATCGACCAACAAAATTTCGCAGTGACAAAAGATTGGGAGCCTTTGCCCACAGAAGGGAAAGTACGGAGGCCGGGGGGGACATGGGGGAATTTTGTTTTCTTTCGCGTCCCCACGAAATATTTTTGCGTTGTCCAAAAGTTGTTAATGCCTAAAAGCTGTGCATTTGGAAAGCAGCACAGATGACAAACGTTACAAAACAAACATAGGGTTATTTGTCAAGCGGGTTTAAAAATGCAGTCAACAATGCGATTAAATGCTTAGGATAAAAAAAACCTTTCAAATAGATAAAAACAAAAGACTAATGGCGGAAAAAAAAAAAAGTACACATCATGCACAGCAATAAGCAATAAAGTGTCACAGATGTGGTTTCGTGCATATTATTGTCCAGAGTTTTAGTATTTGACACTTGTGGATAATAACTTTTTTAAGTTGATTTAAGATCATTTTATTTAAGGGCCATTTAAAAAAAAAACTCAATAAATCTCAAAAAGGGTGTAGTGTTTTTTTCATTTTTTGCTTATTGGTTTTGGGAAAAATATCCCACAAAGTATTTCAGGTAACCAAAAAGTATTGGGGGAACGCAAAAAGTATTGCGTGGGGGACGCAAAAGAAAAAAACCCCCTGCCCCCCGCAGGCTCCGTAGAAAGGGGTTCATCAGGGAAGATATTAAATAAATAGTTGTGAAATAGAAAAAAAAATTTAATTATCATTAAATTTCAAATTTTTTTTAATAATCATTAAATATTGGTGTACACTAATTACGTCATTCGCTTTAAAATTATACTTAAATTTTTCAGGGCAATTTAAAGCATAATAGTCCATTTTATGATATAATGGTACATTTATTGTTTCTAATGATGTATAAAAAATAAATGGTACCTTTAATTTTAAATTTTACATTTAATTTACATTTCTTTATGTTCATTTACCACTTTTGGGAAAATTACAACATTTATTTATTAAAGATGATTTTATTGTTTAAATTTTTTCCAGTTTGACCCCCATTCTTGATGCCTTTTATAGGAGGGCATTCAGAATTTGAATCAGGGTTCTGGGGCAGACCACATCTAAAACTTACAGGGGTTGGCAAAGAAACTGAAAACCCGGTTTAGACCACAATGATTTATTATAGGGTGGGGCCCCTTTTTCGGCCCCAAAACAACGTCAATTCATCTTGGGGAATGACATATACAAGTCCTGCACAGTGGCAAGGGATTTTAAGCCATTTCTTGTAGGGTAGTGGCCAGGTCACTACGGATACTGGTGGGGAAAACGTTTTTCCCGACCGCCCCCAAACACCCCAAAGTGGCTCAATAATATTTTGACTGGGCCCCGGGCAGGGGCCCGGGAGATTTCAACTTCCTTTGTTCATCAAAAAAACTTTAACCGTCTTGTGGGGTATTGGTGCATTTCATCCTGATACACGGCACCCCCTTTAGGTACAAAGTTTGAACCACTGGATGCCATGGTCCTCAAAAATGTTCGTAGTCCTTGGCAGTGCGCGCCCATCTAGCACAAGTATTGGGCCAAGGGAAGCCCCCGTATGGCAGCCCAAACCACACTGATCCACCCCCATGCTTCACTCTGGGATGCAACAGTCTGGGTGGTACGCTTCTTTTGGGGCTTTCCCACACCGTAAAATCTCCCGGGTTTTGGGGGAAAAAAGTAAAGAGGACTCATCAGAGAACAATAAGTTTCACATTTTCCACAGCCCCAAAATTTGCACTCCTTGGACCATTGAAATGACGTTTTGGATTTGGGATGATGACCAAAGGTTTGGCATAGCAGCCCGGCCGTGTATATTGACCCTGTTGAGCTCCCGATGGACAGTTTGGTGGAAACAGGAGATTTGAGGGGGGACTTTTAATTCTGCCGTGATTTGGGCAGCCGTGGTTTTATTTTTTTTGGATACAATCCGGGTTAGCACCCGAACATCCCTTTCGGGACAGCTTCCCCTTGCATCCACGTTAATCCTGTTGGATGTGGTTCGTCCTTCTTGGTGGATTGCTGACATTACCCTGGATACCGTGGCTCTTGATACATCACAAAGACTTGCTGTCTTGGTCACAGATGCGCCAGCAAAAACGTGCACCAACAATTTGTCCTCTTTTGAACTCTGGTATGTCACCCATAATGTGTGCATTTCAATGTTTTTAGCCAAAAAATGTGCTCTTACCCTGCTAATTGAAAACCTTCACACTCTGCTCTTACTGGTGCAATGTGCAATCAATGAAGACTGGCTACCAGGCTGGTCCAATTTAGCCATGAAACCTCCCACACTAAAATGACAGGTTTTTCAGTTTCATTGTCTAACCCCTGTAGATGGAAGGGGTCCCTGAGGACCAGGGCTGTGAACCATTTAGGTACAGTTTCTAAATTCAATTCAATTCAATTCAGTTTATTTATATAGCGCCAATTCACAACACATGTCGTCTCAAGGCACTTCACAAAAGTCAGGTACATACATTCCAATTAATCTTAATCACTGAACAGTGCAGCCAGATTATGTTATTTATTCAAATTGGATAAAAAGTTTTTCTATCTAAGGAAACCCAGCAGATTGCATCCAGTCAGTGACTTGCAGCATTGACTCCTCCCGGATGAGCATGTAGAGACAGTGGAAAATTTCACTGCGTTGACTTTGAAAGCAATCCCTCATACTGAGCATGCATGTAGCACAGTGGAGAGGAAAAAACTCCCTTTTAACAGGAAGAAACCTCCAGCAGAACCAGGCTCAGTGTGAGCGGCCATCTGCCACGATCGACTGGGGGTTAGAGAGAACAGAGCAGAGACACAAAGAGAACAAAGAAGCACTGATCCAGGAGTACTTTCTATGGGAAGGAAAAGGTAAATGCTAATGGATGTAGCTCCTTTAGTCGTTTCATCTAGCAAGAAGGAACAGATAAACTCTGAGCCAGTTTTCAAGTTTAGAGTCTGAAGGAGAGCACATAGAGTTAGTTACAGTAAAAGCTCAGTCAATAGCTATGTCTAGGAGAGAGAAAGGGTTAAACACTGAAAGACAGGGCCACGTGGATCATCGGCAGAGGGCGAGCACCAAGTTGTTGCCAGCAGAAGCCCGGAGGACTCCCCTCTCCAGAAAGGTGTCACAGGTAGACACAGAGTCAGGCCAGGTGTAGCTTCACGCCTCAAGTGGAGACTATCTGATGTTTCGGCAAGAGCAGCTGTTCTCTTGGGTGAATAAGACAAAAAGGTGGCGAAAGCTGACAGATCAGCAAAAAACACTTTTAATTCAGAAATCCTTGTGATGACCATTTGTGATTTACAAGACACATCGGTTGTCTCATCTGCCTGCACGACAACAAAGGGTGCATTTTGCCACCTGCCGAAAAACCTCATCCTTGTAAACACTGTACATGCAATCATACAAGCTTCGCTGCAACATTCGTGCCTAGTGAAGCTAACTTGATCGCATTATCCACATGTGATGCACCACTTTCGTGTTTTACCAGCCTTTCTGACAGATGTTTTAAATCTTTAAATCCGGTTGTCATCCAGACAGTTTCCCCTCCAAAGAGAAGACACGGAAAGCAGAACAGGGATTTTTTCAAAATGCTAGCCGTTAGCCACGTTTTCATTTTGAACCACTCCTGGTAAAGGATTCTGTTTTATCTTTACCTTTTTGAAAAATGGTAAAGTCATCTGGTCGATGTGGTCCCAAATGTTTAATTTCCAATTTCTCCTCAAATGGCAAGGTGCAAAATCGAACGGTCGTTAAGTCCTTAAGTACTGTATGTATAATTCGTATCAGTCCCTCATTAGCTAAAGTACAGCAATCGCAAAGGGCATGCCCGCCCATTTGTATCAACCAATGGGAACACATCTGAGGCTCTGGCCTCCAGGCCCTACTTATGAAATTAAGGTGCACGTTGAGCATGTGCACGTTGAGCATGCGCACGCACGCGCCACAGTTTGTCCAGCTCATAACAATGCACGTACAGGGCCAACTCTTCTGTGCCCCACCGAGCGAAAACTGGCGAGCAGCATAAGCACAGAGACAAATTTACACACTACTACACTGTTACCTTAAGCTCAACCACATTGTGTCTGATTTATAAAACAAATGACAAAAATGTATATCTTATATCTAAATTTATTTAAAAAACATATCTTCTTGTGCAAAACAGCACCCACTGGTGGGGCTGTGCCCCACGGGCCCCTAATGCAAAAACGCCACTGGTGGAGACCGATCTGCTGCCTGCAACATCCTTCAGCATGACCGGTTTGGCAGTGGGTCAGAAATGGTGTGGGGTGGCATTTCTTTGGAGGGCTGCACGGCCCTCCATGTGCTCGCCAGAGGTAACCTGACTGCCATTAGGTACCAAGATGAGATCCTCAGACCCCTTGTGAGACCATATGCTGATGCGGTTGGCCCTGGGTTCCTCCTAATGCAGGACAATGCTAGACCTCATGTGTCTGGAGTGTTTCAGGAGTTCCTGCAAGATGAAGACATTGAAGCTATGGACTGGCCCGCCCGTTCCCCAGACCTGAATCCGATTGAGCACATCTGGGACATCATGTCTCGCTCCATCCACCAACGTCACGTTGCACCACAGACTGTTCAGGAGTTGGCGGATGCTTTAGTCCAGGTCTGGGAGGAGATCCCTCAGGAGACCATCCACCGTCTCATCAGGAGCATGCCCAGGCGTTGTAGGGAGGTCATACAGGCACGTGGAGGCCACACACGATACTGAGCCTCATTTTGACTTGTTTTAAGGACATTACATCAAAGTTGGATCAGCCTGTAGTGTGTTTTTCCACTTTAATTTTGTGCGTGACTCCAAATTCAGGTCTCCATTGGTTAATAAATTAGATTTCCATTGATTATGTTTGTGTGATTTTGTTGTCAGCACATTCAATTTTGTACAGAACATAGTATTCAATGAGAATATTTCATTCATTCAGATATAGGACATTATTTGTTATTTGAGTGTTCCCTTTATTTTTTTTGAGCAGTGTATATTGGTTAATGTATTGCATGTGTTTGGCATGATTCCACTGGTGCTGCTGCCCCCAGTAACAAGGTGTCTGGGCAGGTTAAAGATGACTCACTTTGCTCAAGCTACTTGGCATTGCAAGAACTAAAAAATAATTGAAAGTCATGTAAAACCAGTCCTCCAACACTTTTCCAGAAGAAAGCTAAAACAAATTTAACAGTTAATTTAGAAGAAACTTTTTTTTTATCACAGGAACACTTTGGATGACAATTCAGCAACCCAGGAACTTCTTTACATGGCATGAGTCATGGATCTGTAGAATTAGTATAACAGGGATCATACGGATTATAAAATACCACATTATATGACAAACATAGGATTACATAGAGTTCAACATTAAGGCTTTTCAGCCGGATTAGAACCGGAAGGATGTGCCGTCTTGAAAGGACAAGGGTAGAAAGGGACTTTTTCTAAAGAAGCAGAGAGTGTTTAATGAAAGTCATTATTAAACTGTATTATACTGATGATATATTCATGTGATGTTGTTTTCAATGGTAATTACAGTAGCTTTGGCCAGAACCATTTTTTAAAACAACTATCTTATTGAAAAAGAATACATTTCTTGTTTTGGGGTCTTTTTCCTGTGACTCCAAAGCAGAAGCACAAACACTGGATACTGACAACACCATCCTGTTCATCCTGCAACACCTCGACCGTCCAGGGACGTATGCCAGGATCCTGTTTGTAGACTTCAGCTCGGCTTCAACACTATCATACCAGACATCCTCCACCAGAAGCTCACCCAGCTCAACATCCCAACCTCCACTTGTCAGTGGATCAACAGCTTCCTGACGGACTGACAGCAGCAGGTGAGACTGGGGAGCATCTTCTCCCGAACCAGATCAATAAGTACTGGTGCCCCCCAGGGGTGTGTTCTATCCCCACTCCTCTTCTCCCTGTACACAAATGACTGCACCTCAGCGGACTCGTCCGTGAAACTCTTGAAGTTTGCAGATGACACCACTGTCATTAGAGTGATCCAGGACGGTGATGAGTCTGCATACAGACAGCAGGTGGATCGGCTGATACACTGGTGTAGTCAGAACTACACTGAACTCAACCCACTCAAGACTGTGGAAATGGTGGTGGACTTTCAGAGAACACCACCCCCTATACACCCCCCTCACCATCCTCAACAACACCGTGTCAGCTGTGGACCACTTCAGGTTCTTAGGAACCACCATCACGGAGGACTTGAGATGGTCTTCACACATAGACACTGTTCGAAAGAAGGCCCGGCAGAAACTGTACTTTTTGATGCAACTCAAGAAGTAGTACCTTCCACAGGAGCTGCTGGTCATCTTCTACACTGCCATCATTCAGTCTGTCCTGTCTTCATCCATCTCAGTGTGGTTTGGTTCATCCACAAAACAGGACAGGTCCAGACTGCAACGAATAATCAGGACTGCAGAGAGAATCATCAGGGCTGATCTTCCCTCCATCCAGGACTTATACAGGTCTATGGTCAGAAAAACAGCTGCAAAAATCTCTGCAGACCCCACACACCCTGCACAAAAACTGTTTACAGTTTTGCCTTCAGGCCACCGCTACAGAGCGCTGTTCACTAAAACCAGCCGCCACAGAGACAGTTTCTTCCCCCAGGCTGTTTCTCTGTTGAACATTTAATAGAGTACCAAACAACAGCAAACAGATGTTGCAAATGCACCTTTTTATTTATATATGTGTATATTTGTATATTGTATATATGTATATTCTTTAACGCAAAAAACAAAAACCAGAGTGCAAAGTGTACCAGAGTCAAATTCCTTGTTTGCATGTACAAACTTGGCAATAAAAACCTGATTCTGATTCTGATACTTGGGTATATTTATTCTTTTATGGCAAATCATATCATCATTGCAAAATTCAACACAGTTATTGCATGTCTTCCTGATGTCGTGCAGCCATACATGAAACCATGATATTTTTAGTTAACTAAAATAACACTGGCCAATGCCTACTTTGTTCTTCCATCCATTAATCTAGCCGGCCCACCCACATTTGAATATTTTGCCAGTGACTGCTTTAGCAAAACACTGTTGAATTTTGGAATAATTTTTTTTTATCTTAATCCCAATTCATATCACATAATGTTTTAAAATCTCATGTCTGTGCCTAAGTGTAATCTGTCCTGTGTAATTTTGTACACTTAAAATTTGATTTAGAACAGAAATCTGTTAGCTTTCTATGTAAGACCTCTGGACAAAGTCAGCTGTGTGAGCTGTGTACCTTATTGCTTCATCAGACTGTTTCATCAACACAGACAGCAGGACTGAGCAGGACAGTCCTGCTGTCTGTGCTTCATAGCAGCTACTACATACATTTTGTTTGTAGCACTTTTATGTTGCCAAATTATGCTTAAGATGAAGGTGATCTTTTCCATTGAATTTTATATTTTAATATTGTACAAGAAACAAATACCATTATTGCATTTCATTTATCTCAGTTCACTTTATTTATATGGCGCCAGTACACAACAAAGTCCTCTTGAGGCACTTTACAAGACAGACAGGGGCAATTCATATTAAATTATATTATATTAAATTCGATAAATATTCAGTCCACATCAGTCCAATTTAATCATAGTTGATATTCAGATCTAATTACATATAGTTTAGTTCAGTCTCAATTATAATTTATTGTGTTATAAGTACATTGTCTTGTGCCAGAGACCCTCCCACCCACACAGAGCTTGGGTCCCAAAACATGATGATGATATTGGGTAGAAGAAAGTAACACTCAAGTCTGAGATGTCAGAAAAAAAAAAAAGCTTTACTATATGTGAAATCTTAAAAAAAAACAAACCAACAACAATATAATGACTGCTCTAGTCTTTTATTTTACAATTTTGTTGTTTTTTAGGCTTATCTCTCTCAAAGAGTAAACCACAGATCCACTGCCTAAACCAGAGGTGGGCAAGCCCAGTCCTTGAGGGCCGGTGTTCTGCAACATTTAGATGTGTCCTTGGTCCTACACATCTGAATCATATATAGATTAAATTACCTCCTCAGTATGCAGTCCAGTTCTGCACTGGCCTGGTAATGAGCCATACATTTGATTCAGGTGTGTTGGACCAAGGACACATCTAAAAGTTTCACTGCATCATTCAATGCTGAAAATCATTCAGCACTGAATGATTTTTTTTATTGTAGATATATAACTAAGAAAATAATGTTTTAATGAATGATGCCAACTTTAAAGGAAGTTTTCATGGGTTTTAATTAATAGAATCTTTCACATATTGTATCCACTGTGATTGTGAAGTGGTAACAGTCCGACTACAGATACAGTTAAAAGTAGTTTTATCCGAGACTACATAAACATGTGTGTCTATATGGTGATGCTGTTTTCTATGCGGCTGGGCAGAAGGAAAAGGTACTGAAGGTCCAGTCCTGCATTCTGTTCCAGGATGTGGTCCTCAATCTCCTTCAGCTTCATTCTGAACTTTTCAATCAGCTCCAGGGGTGCCAACTCAGTGAAGTGTGCTTCTGTATATTGGCCCAAAGGAATCTAGGCAAAATGAGATGCAAACAGTTAAAGAGGAGTAGTTTTATTTAAAAACAAAACTGGCACAACAAAATAACCTGGTCCTTGTAAAGACTCTGTGAGTCTTTGCAAGAAGACAGCAGTTAAGAGTCAAGAAGCAAAGCATAATGTGATCACCCTGAAACTGTACTTCAACATGAGTTTACTTTTCTTTGACTATTAAAAATGTTGCAGGCAAATAACAACGGCATTGCAGCAGTTATAGTTGTTGCCAAAAGGCAAAAAGGTTCTTGGTGCGAATCTCAGTTTAGGATTTTATGTCTAAAGTTTTCATTTTCATAAAATTTTCATTCCCCTGGAAATAGAGAAAACTTCTAAAAACACAGGTTTCCCACAAACTCTAAAATCAAAGCGGTTATGTAAAATGGAATGTCTTTGGTTACCTGCTAGAAAGACCAGCCGGTAACAAAAGTATAAAATGTTTGACAAATATACTCTACTTATTAGAAAATCAGCACTTTAACTAGTCAGCCAAATCTACCTTTCAATCAGCTTTGATATCAACATTCAATCAATATTTGCCAAGTAATTTATTTATAGAGTTAAGCCCAAAATTATTAATACACCTGGCTAGGGATGGGTACCTTTCACATTTGAACTGATACGGTACCGATACTCGGAACCTGGGAATAGATACTGGTACTCAAAGATACCAGTGTTTGGTGCTTTTCTGTTTGTTTTTATGTGGTAATACATTTGCTAACGAATTCAGGCGTGCTAACGGTGCTGAATCCAGGAGTTGTAGCTGTAGATCTGAGGCTGCAAAAAATTGTCTCTTCAGGCTTGACAAAAATCTTTTTTGTCAAGCCTGAATCTTTTTAAAAAAAAAAACCCTAACCCTAACCCTTAACCAGGTTAGTGTGTATACACACACACTCAGAAGAATATATAAATGGCTAGGCCAATGGTTTCCTCTGACGGCAGCCTGTTTATACTGTCTACATATTCAACACAACATTCTTACGGGGAAAAAAAACTCTGAAATGTTTATTTATCTTCTCCCTACTGTATTTATATATTATGTCTATATCTTTCTGTCTCTTTAGCACATCATTTATCTGTTTCTTTCTCTTTATCACATCTTTTCTTTCTTTCTTTCTTTCTTGCTTTCTTCCTTCTTTCCTTCCTTTGAGACCAGGATTTCTTCCTCAGATTAGAAGTATTCCAGCCATTGGCCTTGGCCAAATACTGCAGCGAGCGTAATCTGCACTGCATTTTGAAAAGTGGAGCCATACTTTCGAGCTAGTTCTATCAGCCATGCTCGCTTTGTTGACGATACCAGCGGCTACTGACGTCATTACGCTCTTGTGCGTGCAATGCTATGTTCATGTCCAGCATGGAAAATTGCCCACTCTTCCACTCCCTCAGTGTCACAATGACACGTTTAGGTACCATTTGATTACTTTACTGTACTGTTTGATTTTACGTGAATCGGTACTCGGTAGTACAGACGGAATTCGGTTGGTACCTATAAAAGTACTGAATTTGGTACCCATCCCTATCCTGGCAGATTTAGATTTAAATAAATCTTTTATTTGACCAGCACAACTTTTTGTGTAAGTTGTCCAGCTGGAGTCCTGATTTGAATCCGATAATGAATCTGTTGAGGGAGCTAAAGATTAGCATGATGACAAGGGGACCTTTCAACCTCAGGACCTTGGAGTTTATTGCAAAAGAAGTATAATCAAAAATACCTTTGAGGACATGCCGAAAACAACTATAAAAAGCATTTCATTACAAATATAAAAACCTACACTTTTTTTAAATGGTACCCCTGCTAAATGTCGATTTGTCCCTGGGCAAGGTACTTAACCTGAAGTTGTCCACCAATCTGCGTATTGGTGTATGAATTATTGCGTGTTAGAGAGGGAGATTGGGTGAATGTGGCTCAAGTGTAAAGCTCTTTTAGTCATCTGTATGAATGGAAAAGTGCTATATAAATTCAGTCCATTTACATTTTCCTCGTCACACTTGGTGGATTCTATGTTTTAGAGCTGGTCATGACTTGCTGCAGCAACATAACTCCAAACAATGAGGCTTCCAGCTCTAAGATTGATAGTTGTTACGAGGTTCTTTTCCTTTAAATGCTGTATTTTGTTTAAGCCAAAAATATCCTGTACTCTGCTGTCCAGATAATTCCATTTCACACTCCTTTGTCCAAAGAACTGTATTCCAGAAGTCTAGATCTTTTTCCTCTCTCTGTGGGGAAAACCTAGATCTGGCCTTTATATTTTCTTTCTTTCTTAAAGAACAAAATTTCTGCCTCGCAACCTCTCATGAAAGTTGCACAGTCTCTTTCTGATACTACAGGCATGCCCCTTCACATCAAAAGTAACAAAATCACATCACATCAGTGATCACATTTAAGGGTTTTTGGAGACTTCTTTCAGTATCAACTTTCAGGATTAACTTGCTTGGTTGGCCAGACCAGAAAATATTGGTAGGACATTTAAACATCTATTTGAACACTACTTTCTGCAGTGAATCCAAACCCCTCAACAAACTTACGAACTGTTACAATCTTCTTTCTGATAGACAGCTCTTTCGATCTTAACTTGGCTCTCACTGAAGAGTGTAACAAACCCAATTTCTGATGTTTAAATGTGCCCTTCTTTAAAATGTTCAGTATTTGCACCTCGTGTGATGTGTCATTTAAGTAGGAGTACATGTGGATATGTCCAAATTCATTCCTCGCCAGAAATTGAGTTTAATGAAAGTCTTACAGGGTATTTTCTATTATGTAAACACCTAACTTTTTCAGTTTTGTTAAAAATGTATATTAAATATTCTTATGTCCAAATATATTTCAGAAAGCATATAGGTTGTCCTAATTTCACATGACTGTATAATCAGTAAAAAACATAGACTCACTGCATCTGGTTGTGCTCGTCCTAGATGCCATGTGATAGCCATCTGAACACAGGACTGGCCAACATCAGGAAGGGTGGCCATGATCATTTCCATAGTAACAGTATCTTTGTCTGATGGTGGGGGGAGTCTCATGGTGCAGGGGGTGTTGGGTACCCATGCACACCAGTCAAACTAAAGACGAAAAAACATCTATTTCAGTTTAAAGAGATCAGGGTTTAAAGCTGTATCAATGTAAGCTTGTGAATTTTTGGTGACTTTTGGTGATTTTTCTGTACCTGTCCATTGTTAGTTGCAGCATGCTGAGCTGTGCTGGTGAAGATGGCCACGGCCAATAGAGTGGACAGTTCTTCTTTGCTGCTGAGCTTATTTGGCATACCTAAAAGATTCACCAAACAAACAGGACAGAACATTCTGTGAAACCTTATCTCTTTTTTTCTCCCCACTGAACAAGGGCTTTATTATACCTCTTCAGTAAAATCAGATCATTAGCTTTACTGTCTGTTTCATAGGGTAACAGTAAATTGGCAAAAAAGATAAACTGAGATCAGACCTTTTTGGTTTCATGCGATATACATTAATAATGGCCAGGAGTTTAAAAATATTCAAAATTTTGCATTCAGGTAAAATATGACAGTTAGCTAAGAACTAAAAGAGTCAGTGGTGGCCATACAATCAGAAGTGCTGTCCTCAGGTTAACAGACCAATTCTTTGTGGAATTAAGATACATAAAAAAAGACTTTAAAATGTATATGTTATCATATTGAAAGTTATTAATGACAAGTAATTTTATTTATAAGTCAGAGTCAGCTGGAAAATAATTTGGAAAACAAGGTACACAAAGCACATTGTTCTCTTTGGATACTCTGTCTTCCTCCTAGGGTTCAATACATAGGCATGTTAGGGTATTTAGTTTCTCCTAGCTGCTCTTAAGCTTGAGTGCATGCATGAATGGTTGTTTTTTTTGTGCACCTCTCACTCAATGACAACTGGAGATAGGTATCAGCCCCCCTGCAACACTGCACAGATGAGCTGGTACTTACCAGCTCATCTGTGTGGATGGACGGATGGAGCAAGCACATGGTACCAAGACAAGTAGATCTTATAAGATTGAAACCATTATGGCTGGATGGAGATAAACACTGTACCAGGAGTATACAGGTACAGCTAAAAAAAATTAGAATATTTTAAGCACAAATGTCAGACTTCTGAAAAGTATGTAAATTTCTATGCACTCAGTACTTGGTTGGGTCTCCTCTTGCATGCATTACTGCATTAATCCGCTGTGGCAATCAGCCTGTGGCATTGCGTAAGGCAAGGCAAGGCAAGACAAGGCAAGGCAAGGCTATTTATATAACACATTTCAGTAGCAAGACAATTCAAAGAGCTCTACATGAAAAAAAGAAAAAGAGACATAATAGGAAAAGTAGTTACAGTGGCTTAAAGGTAATTAAATAATTAATGAACACAAATAATTAAAGAGAATAAAAATGTATACTTAAAATGATAAGATGATAGTAAAAATAAAAAAATTTAAAATTAATGATAAAATGATTGATAAGAAAATGAAATGAAAGTTGGACTGAAAATGTAACTAATAATATTTACAGGGGTTGGACAATGAAACTGAAACACCTGGTTTTAGACCACAATAATTTATTAGTATGGTGTAGGGCCTCCTTTTGCAGCCAATACAGCGTCAATTCGTCTTGGGAATGACATATACAAGTCCTGCACAGTGGTCAGAGGGATTTTAAGCCATTCTTCTTGCAGGATAGTGGCCAGGTCACTACGTGATACTGGTGGAGGAAAACGTTTCCTGACTCGCTCCTCCAAAACACCCCAAAGTGGCTCAATAATATTTAGATCTGGTGACTGTGCAGGCCATGGGAGATGTTCAACTTCACTTTCATGTTCATCAAACCAATCTTTCACCAGCCTTGCTGTGTGTATTGGTGCATTGTCATCCTGATACACGGCACCGCCTTCAGGATACAATGTTTGAACCATTGGATGCACATGGTCCTCAAGAATGGTTCGGTAGTCCTTGGCAGTGACGCACCCATGTAGCACAAGTATTAGGCCAAGGGAATGCCATGATATGGCAGCCCAAGCCATCACTGATCCACCCCCATGCTTCACTCTGGGCATGCAACAATCTGGGTGGTACGCTTCTTTGGGGCTTCTCCACACCGTAACTCTCTCGGATGTGGGGAAAACAGTAAAGGTGGACTCATCAGAGAACAATACATGTTTCACATTGTCCACAGCCCAAGATTTGCGCTCCTTGCACGATTGAAATCGACGTTTGGCATTGGCATGAGTGACCAAAGGTTTGGCTATAGCAGCCTGGCCGTGTATACTGACCCTGTGGAGCTCCCGACGGACAGTTCTGGTGGAAACAGGAGAGATGAGGTGCACATTTAATTCTGCCATGATTTGGGCAGCCGTGGTTTTATGTTTTTGGATACAATCTGGGTTAGCACCCGAACATCCCTTTCAGACAGCTTCCTCTTGCGTCCACAGTTAATCCTGTTGGATGTGGTTCGTCCTTCTTGGTGGTATGCTGACATTACCCTGGATACCGTGGCTCTTGATACATCACAAAGACTTGCTGTCTTGGTCACAGATGCGCCAGTAAGACGTGCACCAACAATTTGTCCTCTTTTGAACTCTGGTATGTCACCCATAATGTTGTGTGCATTTCAATATTTTGAGCAAAACTGTGCTCTTACCCTGCTAATTGAACCTTCACACTCTGCTCTTACTGGTGCAATGTGCAATCAATGAAGACTGGCTACCAGGCTGGTCCAATTTAGCCATGAAACCTTCCACACTACAATGACAGGTGTTTCAGTTTCATTGTCCAACCCCTGTAGATAACACAGTCAAAGGCCACTCAAAACAAGTAAATTTTTAATCTGGATTTAAAGCAATTTAGGGTTTCAGCGCTTTTACAGTTTTCTGGGAGTCTATTCCAGATTAGAGGAGCATAATAACTAAAAGCTGCTTCTCCATGTTTAGTTCTGGTTCTGGGTATGCAGAGTAGATTTAACCCAGAAGACTTGAGAGGTCTGGGTGGTTGATACACTGACAATAAGTCTGTAATGTATTTTGGTGCTAAGCCATTCAGTGATTTATAGACTAATAGAAGTATTTTAAAGTCTGTTCTTTCATATATGGGGAGCCAGTGTAGGGACTTTAGAACTAGGGTGACGTGCTCCACTTTCTTAGTTTTAGTGAGGACGCAAGCAGCAGCATTCTGGATCAACTGCAGCTGTCTGATCGACGTTTTAAGCAGACCTGTGAAGACACTGTTGCAGTAATCAATTCTACTAAAGATGAACACTTGAATTAGTTTTTCAAGGTCCTGCTGAGACATTAGTCCTTTAATTTTGGAGATGTTCTTTAGGTGATGGAATGCCGACCTTGTTACTGTTTTTGTGTACCTCTGAAAGTTCAGGTCTGAGTCCATCACTACACCCAGCTTTCAAGCCTGATTGGTGGTTTCTACCTGTATTATCTGAAGCTGTGTCCTAACTTTTAAATGCTCTTCCTATGGTCCAAAAAAAATTATTACTTCAGTTTTGTTTTGATTCAGCTGAAATAAATTTTTACACATCCATGCACTGATTTATTCTAAGCATTTACCCAGCGCTTGGATGAGTTCATAGTCAACTGTGTCAGGGAGTGGTTTTGGGTCAGACCAGCTTGCAGGGAGATACTCGGGAGCCATAAGGTAAGGTTTTGATCCATAATTCATTTATAAGGCTTGAACAGCGCAGGATACTAAGCCAGAAGTTCAGGGAGCAGTTAACAAGACGTATAGAACTTACAAGAGCAGAACAGGAACTAGGTTGACGGGGATTCCTAGAACAATGCAGGAATATGACAGGTGAATAGCAGGTATCTAGCAGGACAAGGACAGGGAACAAATGAAACCGGTGAGCTTATATTACAGGGAAGGTGAATGGTGAAACAATGGGAAGTAGAGAGGCGGTTAATCAGATGAATGCTTACAGGTGTGCTGGCCAGGTGAAGGAAACTGCAGTAATGGAGGTTGCTATGGTGACTAACAGAGCAGAGGGCTGGGAACATGGAGATATGAAACTAGAAACGTAAACGAAAGCTGAAGGTACTAAATCTAGAGACAATGGGAGCTATAAGAAATAAATAATAAGTCTAAACATAAGCGAACCTAAATAGAATTAAACTCTAGGAGGAACTACCCAGGGGCATGGGGAGAAGCTAAACTAATGGGAAACAGACCTAAGGAAACCTATATAAATATAAACCCTAACATAAAACACAAAACTAAATCTGGAAGGAACACTAACTGGACAAAGTAGGGACATGGGAACTAACTAACTAAAACCTGCACACAAACAATATATAGTAACCGAATCTGGAAAGGGAA
Organism: Crenichthys baileyi; assembly: GCA_036173005.1. NCBI lineage: Eukaryota > Metazoa > Chordata > Actinopteri > Cyprinodontiformes > Goodeidae > Crenichthys > Crenichthys baileyi. The sequence continues at coordinate 87,614 of JAHHUM010001839.1, read as the reverse complement.
CAATACTAAAGAGCAAGGCTGGGAAAGAACAACTAATATTAAGGGAAACAAGCAACTGGGTAAATCATAACAAAAGGGGTTCAAAGCCAGGAGGAAGAAACTAACAAAACTAAGCGCAACGCAGGAATAAATAAACATAGGTAAACTGCTCAATCAAAACAAACACAAAATCAAAAGAAAGTCCAAAATGGCATATCCTGACAACCTGGTGACATCGTAATGTTTACCTGTGTGTCATCTGTATACTCATGATATTGTTGTTTATTATAGTCTGAGTTAGGGGGAGCATGTAGATATTGAATAGGATGGGTCCTAAGATGGACCCTTGGGGAATGCCACATGTGATTTTTGTGGTCTCTGATGTAAAGTTACCTACTGACACAAAAAAGTACCTGTCCTTCAAGTAGGATTTAAACCAATTGAGTGCGGTACCAGAAAGGCCGACCCAGTTTTCCAGGCACTCTAATAAAATGGAGTGATCAACAGTGTTGAATGCTGCACTAAGGTCCAATAATATCAGCACTGTGGTTCTTCCACAGTCTGCATTTATACGGATGTTATTGACCACCTTGACAAGGGCAGTCTCTGTACTGTGGTGTACAGGAAGCCTGACTGGAAGACATCGAAGCGGTTGGTCATTGTTAGGAAGTTGTTTAACTGCTGAAACACAGCTTTTTCAATAATCTTACTGATGAAGGGGAGGTTTGAGATAGGCCTGTAGTTCTGCAGTAGCAGCTTCTCCAAATTGCTCTTTTTCAATAGCAGTTTGACAATTGCTATTTTTAGGGCCTGGGGGAAAACACCTGACAAAAGAGATGTATTTATTATTTGTGTAAAATCAAATGTTATGACAGGCAAAGCTTTCTTAAGAAAAGCTGTGAGTAAAACATTGAGACAGCATGAAGAAGAGCTTAGTTGCTATACAATTTCTTCTAACTTTTCGTAGTTAATTTGATGAAATTGGGAAATTTTGTCAAAATCAGTTCTAGTTGGAGACAACTTTGGGACTGGACTTGATACGGATGTAAATTCATTGCAGACCCTGGTAGAGTGGAGATCAGATGCTACAGTTACAGGAGGGTTTGTTAACCTGTCGACCGTGGCAAATAATGCACGAGCATTATTAATGTTTTTGCTGATGATCTCAGAAAAGAAAGATTCCCTTGCATTTTTCAGTTGTAAGTTATATCTGTATAGTGTCTCTTTATAGATAATATAGTGAACCTGGAGTCCAGTCTTTTGCCACTTGCGTTCAGCTTTTCGGCACTCCCTTTTTTCACTTCTGACTGGTGGAGCACTTCTCCATGGACACTTTTTCTTCCCAGAAATGACCTTCACTTTAATTGGAGCAATTGAATCAATGATGTCTGAGATTTTAGAATGAAAGTTGTCTACCAGCTCATCTACAGTGTTACAGGGCAGAGTGGAGGTAGAAGAGTAAATCTGGGTAAAATTTTCAGCAGCAACATCCTTAAAGATGCGTTTTCTTATAGTCTCTTTGGCTAACTGAGTCATTGCAGATGATGCTTTCAAAAATAACAGAATAGTGGTCAGATAGGGCAACATCAGTTACAGATACCTTGGAAATGTTTAGACCCTTAGTGATGATCAAGTCCAAAATATGTCCCTGTTTGTGCGTTTGCTGTTTAACATGTTGAGTCAAACCAAACTTTCTAAGAGTGTCACATAGTTCTATTGCACTTCTGTCTTCAGGATTGTCAGTATGAATGCTGAAGTCTCCCACAATAATTAAACAGTCATAATCAAGACATATCACAGAAAAAAGCTATTTAAAATCACTGAAAAAGTTTGTTTTGGACTTAGGAGGCCTGTAAAAATTAAAGAAATGGTTCAGACCGGGCTCTTTGCCTTGCGCGCCATATATTCAAAAGAGTCAAATTTCACTTTAGTGAATCTTTAAACAAAGTGGCCACCCCTCCAACTTTCTTTGCTGTCTTCTCTCACAAAGAAAATTGTTGTTCGGAAGGCGCCGACTCTATCAGAATGGGTGCTTCATTAAATTCATGTAACCATGTTTCTGTTAAAAACATAACTTCAAGATTATGGTCAGTAATAATGTCATTGATTAAAAATGATTTTCCTGACAGAGATCTAATGTTCAACAAAGCCAGTTTATATGACTTAGTGGCTGATATTAACTCTGTGTCTGGTTGTACCTGACAGTTTATGGCTTTTACGTTTGATTGTATATTACTGTTTCTTATCCTTTTAGCTTTGTTCTTTCTGTCTCGTCTAAGCACAGACATTTTTACAACTACCTCCCATCAGGGGCCCAAGATTTTCCTTTATGATATCCTGTATGATAGGGTTACCACTGGGGCCCAGACTGTACCACAGAGAAGTGATACAGCGTAGGTGTAATGGAAGCCAAGATTGCTTTGATAGCTGCCTTCAGGTCATCTGCCTTGTTGGGTCTGGTGGCTCTCATCTTCATCTTGACAACAGCCCATAGATTTTCTATGGGGTCCAAGTCAGGGGAGTTTGCTGGTCAGTCAAGAACAGGACCAGCATGATCATCGAACCAGCTTTTGGTACCTTTGGCAGTGTGGGCAAGTGCCAAGTCCTGCTGGAAAATAAAATCAGCATCGCCATACAGCTTGTCAGCAGATAGAGCATGAAGTCATTTAATTCATTTATTTATTTCATTCACTTAAAATCAAATGCAACAACGTTTGTCATGAATGAAAAGGAGCAGAATGAAGTAATGGCCTATATCTGCCCCCTATCAACACAAAATTATTTACAATTCAAGTTTTTTGAGCTGTCCAACGCAGCTCAAATTATAATATCATAATAACTATTAACAACCCTAACCCATAAAAATGGACTTAAATGTTTTAGTTTTACAGTCAAGACTGTTCTATAGACAGGCCCCTTTGAGTGAAATACATATTTCCTTTTAAGTTCTTCTGATCCTGGGTTTGATTAAAACTGCAGTTTATTTTAGGTCATATTTACTTTCTCTTTTAGTGAACCTGTTTTGCAGGTTATCAGGTAAATTTTTCTGATGAGTTTTATACATAGTTTTTAGAATGTCACATTCCATCAATTCATTAAATTTCAGAGTTTTAAATGTATAAATATGGGTTTTGTTGCGTCTTTGTGACCACTTCTACTAACAACTCTAACTGCCTTTTTCTGTAAAAGTAAAATTGGATTTATAACTTCTTTACAAGCACTTCTCCACATCCTCATTCTTCTCCTCGGTTTCAATGTTACATCTCGAGCCCGGAAATCACCAAGTCGTCCCTTCGGTGCATACTGTTCCAGTTCATTGATCTGCTGCTCCAACACAGAATTCGATTTATATTTTTCTCTCTTCATAGTTTTTAATGCAGCCACCTTATTCACAATTTGAAGCAGGCTGGATTCTGCTTGACAATCCTCTCAATGCTGAGGTCCTCCCTGTTGCTGGTGCACCTTTTCCAACAGCACTTCTTCCTTTCCCTGAATTTTCTGTTAATATGCTTGGATACAAAACTCTGTGAAAAACCAGCTTTTTCAGCAATTAAGTTTTGTGGCTTACCCTCCTTGAGAAGGGTGTCGATGACTGTCTTCTGGACATCTGTCCAGTCAGCAGTCTTCCACATAATTGTGTAGCCTACTGACCCAGAGTGAGAGACTAATTAAAGGATCGGGAAACCATTGCAGGTGTTTTGAGTTTATTACCTGATAAGGGTGTGACACTGAGTGTCCAATAATAAACATTTTCACAGTATTCTAATTTTCCGAGATACTGAATTTTAGGTTTTCATCATCTATAAGCCATAATCACTAAAATTACAAGAAACAAAGGCTTGGAATATATCGCTCTATATGTAATAATTCTATAGAATATATGAGTTTCACTTTCTGAGATGACTCAGAGATATATTGCACTTTTATGCAATACTCACGTTCTTTTAGATGTACCTGTAGATGTTCTTATGAGGCAGTTGAAAGTTTTTTAACTTTGTTAATTTTAGAATGAAACTTTGGCCCATGCTCTAGGGTTTGTGACATCAGTACGAAAGAGATTCATCCTATTTTTGCTGTCTGCCATTATTTAAAATCACGGAACTGCTCTCAGTTGGACCTGTCCTAAAGCAAATTTGCCATTGCAGATAGTACCAGCAGCAGAAGCCCTGGACAACCCCAAGGATCATAGGTGAACTCAAGAACCTCCACCAAATCTTTTGAAATTTTACATTAATAATAAAAAATCTGAGAATGTTATAAATGATTTCCTGTGATTTAAAAGAAAATCTTGAAAAACTTGTGTTGGGCCACCCGGCATTTTGGTCAAGTAAACGACTGTTACTACGCAGCTCAACAGGTGTCACAGCTCTGATGTCACCTGAGTTTATAAAAACCCACTGAAGCAAATGCTAAGCTGCCATTTCCAGCCATAGTGTGCCAATGCTACATTCAAGGTGATCTCTGGAATAACAGAAGCTCGCAGGCGAGTTTACTTTTCCACCACACTGGTCATTCCCGGAAGAGCTTGAAAAGCTGGAAATCTGTCTGATATAAGAAGATCAGATCCATATCCCGATCGAGCACCATCAGCTGATTCCCTGGCGAAGGTGAAAACCCCAGAGGGTTCCCTGAGGGGAGGAGTTCCCTCCTTGTGTTTCAGTTGACTGCAGCGGTGCATCATAGTTTCCCCGTTAGGACGAAAGAGAAGGTGACCATTTAGACTTGCTGCTCATAACTTCACTCTTCCTTGAGGCCCACTTGCCAGCGCTGCTTTTTTCTGTCAGGATGAGTGTTTGAGGTAGGACCAAAGTGCAGAGGATGACTCATGATACAGTGAATGAAGGTAGGACTGTTTTAAATCTTGCCCATATGAAATCCAGGCAGCAGGTTACACGACCAGGACACCAGACCAGACACGACAGCACGTCATGGGAGACTATGACAAAACACAAGGGACCATTGGGGAACAATGGAAACTAAAGAGCTTAAATACAAAAGAGAGTACAGGGAGAACCAGTGAACAGAGAGACTGATTAGTCAAGGGAAACAGACCAATTAACACATTGAACATAGGACCGAGGGTAAACTAAGAACCAGACCAGAAGAAAAAAAAACAAAAACACAACACAGGAGGCCAGCCATGAAGAGGCTGGCAGTGGGGCTCGGGAGAGCAGTGCAGAAACCACTGGAATCCTCGGCGAGTCTGCGGAGATCTGCGGCGGGGCCGTGGAGATCTGTGGCAGTGCCCTGTAGATCTATGGTGGAGCCGTTGAGGCTGAGCAGATGGAGGCAGTGCATTCTCGCACCCTCACAGATAGGAACATGATGTAAGGGCGGTTCCTCAACGGACCCCTCCAGGACAGGACCAGGAACACCGAAAAGCTCTGAGAGGACACCCCAGAGAAACCCAAAGAGATGTGCAGGGAGAAGAGGATGATCAGGATTCGGCAGTAGTGGTGATGGCTGATCAGGAGCGGAACCAGGAGCTGAAGCGTCGCGCCAACCTTCAGAGGAGCCAGGAGCTGAAGCGTCACGTATGCGATGCTGTCTGCGCCGTTTTCTTTGGTGGGAGGAAGAGTAATCAGGAGGCAAGGAGTCAAGAGGCAGACAGGAGGACTGCAGCGGAGACGTGGAGCTGAGCTGACCCGGGAAGAGGTAGTGCAAGGCACCAAACACGTGCTCGGATGGCGACGGAGAAGTGGCATGCCGGTGTCATTGACGCTGAGCTGGCGTTTCATAGTGGGAGGACGGAGAAGCAGTGTGGTGTCATGGGCCAGTACCGGGAGGAGGGATCGCCAGTCTCGAGCCCCAGAACGGCGACCGCCACTCCTTCGCTTCCTCGGCCTGCCGAGAACTCTCCTCCGCTGCACGCCGGAGATCCTCCCACAACGTGATCATCTCCCCACCGTCACCGTCTGCTAGTCTATTTTGGGCTGGTTCCTTCAGTCAGAATGAGTGTTTGAGGTAGGACCAAAGTGCAGAGGAGAACTCCAGGACAAGGTGAATGAAGGTAAGATTGTTTTAATTCCTGCCCATACGGGATCCAGACAGCAGGTTACACAACCAAGTCATGGGAGACTATGACAAAACACAAGGAACTAGCGGGGAACAATGGAAACTAAAAGTACTGGGACAACCGATGAACAGAGAGACTGATTAATCAAGGGAAACAAAGGACAGGTGTGGGCCAGACTGCAGGGAGACAGAGGGAGTGAGACAAATTAATACGTTGAACACAGAACCGAGGGTAAACTAAGAACCAGACCAGGAGAAATAAACAAAAACACAACACAGACACAGGCTAGGCATTACATATTCAGAGGATTCACCACCAAGTAAACTCGTTTGGTATCCTATTTTGACCTCTAGTCTGGGCAGGGTAAGGCATAGTAACGTGATCTAGGATCACCATTAGTGAATCCAAGGTATGAACTTGTTGCATGCAATTTTGGAACGTTTATGTTTAACTGTGATTGCTTTTAAATATTGTTGGACTGCGAATCGCAGCTGTGCTCGGCAAAGTTTGAATGCCTGTGCGTGCGTATCGTGTTTTGATCAACTGAGCGCTCTTCCAGTTTAAAGTTAAAGTGGACTTTAGAACAGACTGAGGCTGGGAACTGAGCCTCATGTTCATCTCCATTGTTTCACAGTTTATGGCCGTGAGTTAAAATTTCACACCACCAGAGCGTAATCCTAAACTCTATTCTTAAGAAATAATTTTTGATTAGAATTGATTTCTTCTGAATTATGATTTTTAATTAGAATTTTTGATAAATATTTATTATCAACAATCATAATCCCTTACACTCGAAAGCTGAACAGTTTTCACACAATCAATTTCTTAAAATCTCCTTTATTGTGCTGTTGCAATATAATTTACATTGTTATACCCTTCAACTGCACATAGAGCTGAACCTTATTTGTATATTTGAGAAAAAAGTTTTAAAATAGCAATTTCCCTCTAAAATGACTACAAATGACTTACCAAAGTTTGGAAGCTCAGTGAAACCTTCCTGCGATATATCCTTGATCCATGCTTGTAGCTCTTGGTCATTCTGCACATCTTGGTCTGATTGGTAATACAGGCTCACCATATCTGAGACAAAACTGAGCAGAGCACTACAGTTAGTTGTTATTCACGTACAGTATAACAAACTGGAGATATTTTTATACATGTCTTCTGTATGAATCCACATGTGGAGAATAAGATTATTCAAAACCATAGTATGTGGAGGAAAGCTATCAAAGTTAGCAGAAATCAAACATCAAAACGATAGTTAAAATTTTTTTAAAAGGAGTTAACTGAAAAGATATGTGCAGTCAACTGTCCTGTCCCAGATGGAGCAATAAACTTTTTTCTTGTGGAGGACCATGGCATCCTTAGAGGACCCGTCACTCATCTTGGCCACTTCACACTCAGCTGTGAACAGCTAAAGTGAAGGTCATGGCCTGAAAACACTATGAGTGCCATATCATATGAAAAAGGAAAGATGAGATCCTGTTATTTTAAAAAATAAAACTATTGAAAATACTTCTACACTGCACATTTCTAGGCAGTTTTAAATATAAATTTGTAAAAACAAAAGAGAAATGGTTTATGAAAGTTTTTCTGTAGTTCCTATTATATAGCGATAGTACAACAAGACAGTATTTTTCTGTCTGTCATTGATGATGACCCCATGCAATGTAAAACGCCCCCACCCCCCATGTCAGATACCCTCCTCTTAATGTCTACATCTTGAGATGCTGTATACCACAAACAGAATTGGTGACAATGTACTTCCATGACACAGTCAGAAAGTCACAATCTTCACTTGGAACAAGCTCAGTTTTGTGCATAAAATGCAGACACAGTTCTTGCTAAGGTTATAAAACAAGAGGACAGTCCTTAAAAACATCTTTGGCGCCCCATACTCCCACAGCACCCTGTAGAAAATATGTGGGGAAAACAGTCATAAGCCTTCTGCAGATCCAAAAAGGTATACAAAACTCAAAACTCCCATGACCCCTAACCAATTCTACAAGGATAAAGGTCTGGTTGCCTGTTTCGCCACCATCATGAAAGGCACACTGTTCCTTTTAACTATCTTAGTGACCTTTGCTATCATAATGGACTTAGCTCAGCTATTTCTGCCCCTGACAATCGACCTGCCTGGGATGGTTCCTGTTTTAAATGTTCTGAATCATTGAAGGTTTTTCCAGAACCTAGAATGCTGTAAAGCATTCACACAATAGTGTTCCTTTTTCTGATTATTATTATTTTTATTATATCCAACAATTTTTGGTACATAACTACTTCTGCAAACTTTGTGCTATTTCAGCCATTCAAGTATCAAAATATTCAGCTTAATCAATTCAATTCAATTCAATTCAGTTTATTTATATAGCGCCAATTCACAACACATGTCGTCTCAAGGCACTTCACAAAAGTCAGGTACATACATTCCAATTAATCTTAATCATTGAACAGTGCAGCCAGATTCAGTTATTTATTCAAATTGGATAAAACGTTTTTCTATTTAAGGAAAGGAAACCCAGCAGATTGCATCCAGTCTGTGACTTGCAGCATTCCCTCCTCCTGGATGAGCATGTAGAGACAGTGGACAGTCACTGGCGTTGACTTTGCAGCAATCCCTCATACTGAGCATGCATGTAGCGACAGCGGAGAGGAAAAATTCCCTTTTAACAGGAAGAAACCTCCAGCAGAACCAGGCTCAGTGTGAGCGGCCATCTGCCACGACCAACTGGGGATTAGAGAGAACAGAGCAGAGACACAAAGAGAACAAAGAAGCACTGATCCAGGAGTACTTTCTATGGGAAGGAAAAGTAAATGTTAATGGATGTAGCTCCTTTAGTCGTTTCAACTAGAAAGAAAGAACAGATAAACTCTGAGCCAGTTTTCAAGTTTAGAGTCTGAAGAGAGCACAGAGAGTTAGTCACAGTAAAAGCTCAGTCAGTAGCTATGTCAAGGAGAGAGAAAGGGTTAAACACTGAAAGACAGGGCCATGTGGATCATCGGCAGAGGGTGAGCACCAAGCTGTTGCCAGCAGAAGCTCGGACGATGCCCCTCTACAGACAGGTGTTACAGGTAGACACAGAGTCAGGCCAGGTGTAGCTTCTAGGAAGAGAAAAGAGAGAGAACAAAGTTAAAAGCTGAGATAACAGCAAATAATACAAAATTGAAGAGTAGCGTGAGAAAGTATCGAAGAGGGTGAAAGTGGTCATTATGTCCTCCAGCAGCCTAAGCCTATAGCAGCATAACTACAGAGATAGCTCAGGATAACCTAAGCCACTCTAACTATAAGCTTTATCAAAAAGGAAAGTTTTAAACCTAGCCTTAAAAGTAGACAGTTTGTGCATCTAGAGCCCACTGATGGCCATTGTTATACTAAAAACAACTTTCTCTATCAGATTGACCATAACCATTGGAAAAGAGAGGGGGTCATACAGGTAGCAGAAATGGAGGGTGTGTTTGCACCTTAACCATAACATATATAGTGAGAGAGAGACAGAGATATAAAGGAAGCTGTAAGGAATGAATCAGCCAATCAGCTACAACTGTCAGTGTAACCCGACACCTGCAGCATTTCTAACACAGCACATCGCTATCGTCTCATGCATGCCGGCCATTTTAACATGGTGGCGCATGCTCCGGAACTATTCCCAATAACTTTGAAACTGTAAGGACTATCGACATCATTCTTGGAGCATTTTTATCTGAATGGACAGGGGAACGATAATATCAATCTTTTTTTAAAATATATGTAGCCCAGGAAATATTTCACCTCGCAGGACACAATAACCGGGGTTCTTAATGTGCAGAATGTTTTTAATTTTCAACTGAAAACAGATTAAACAAAGCTGTCTTGTCTCTTATCTTTTGTTCAATCAGAACATACACCTGTAACAACCTTTAGGCAACCACAGATGAAATGTGGCAAATCTCTTAACAGAGTAAGTGCACAAAATAAACTACATGACATCAAATCAAATACAAGAAATACGGCAGTGGCCTTTGGATTTCACAGCAATATCTCAGCTCACTAAGCACTGGAGTACCCAGATGACCGCACATCTCATTCCCATGCACAGGAAATAGCCGCTCTGCGCCGCACATGCAGGCCTCCTGAGAAATCCGTTTCAGAAGTACACCATCTTGTTAAGATACTGACTGCTTAACCCTTAAATATGAATGTATCCATATATTTCAACAGGTTATGTGCATATTTACCAATTTTCTGCCAGAATTACTGCCTTGAGAACAGCAATGTAGCACATCCAAGCGCTGCCCTCTGGTGGCCAAAATGTGCAGCAACAGAGACCAACTACCTGAGCATATTTACATGTGCAAAACATACAAATATGAAATAAAATGCTATAACCAAAACAAAATAACTCAATAGCTTTGCTACTGTAACATAAAGGAAGACCAACACCTTAACCAGGACTCAACCAAAATAGAAAATATAAATTTACCACCCGGCTACATATATATATATAATATTAAAGGCACAACACTAGGTGAACAGAAAGGGAAAAATTTAGTTAAAGACTAAACTGCCTGAACTTACTCTCGAACAACTTTCTCTAACTTGGAAAATATAAGGGCAATCGATTTGATTCATGCACCATATGAATCAGCAGGCCTTGCTGAACAATCATGGGTCTTTTCAAGTCTGTCTAGGAGGGGTGAACCTGTAAATAAGTGGATCATTTTAAACATTTTTGACCTGAGTGAAGGCGGAATTTTCCCCCGAAAATAAACCTACCTCACAAAAAAACACTTAAAGGTTTCCAAAAACATTTTGGACCGTAGGTATCAGCAGGCATTGGTGGACAATCCTGGAGATTTTTGTGTGTGTACCGTTTAGAAAATGTGTCAGTTTAAATAAGTCGATCATTTTACATTTTTTGAATTTTCAGCTTTTTTAGGAAGGACAGATTTGGTATTCTGGAACAAACCTATTGTAAACGGTAAAAGGTATCAAAATAATTCCTTCACTGTGAGCGCCAGAAAGGTCTGAAGATTAATGAGTGCAAACCTCATGTCTCCACATCAAACGGTTTAGGAAAGGCGACAATTCGAAAACACGTGAGTTTAAGGATTTTTTTGCTCTTATTTTTTTCTCAAATTCCTATAGGTGGCCCATTCAAGGTGTGTTGACTTTGCGTTGCTTCGGCGCAGGTTCGGAAATCTGTTAGTCCCACATCAATGAGGGCGACATTTTCTGAATCTCGAAAGAAAATCCTATGTTTTGATACAGAATTTGTGTCGGTCGGTGAAAATTAATGGGGCATAAACTTGCATTAAAAAGCTGAATCTTTAAAAAAGTAAAGAGTAGTAATACCAAAAGTCATAGCTCTAATGTCCTGATGTCCACAAAATGCAGTTAAAAGCCTTCAGCTGATTCAAAATGCTGCAGCAAGAGTTCTGATGAAAATTAAAAAGAGAGATCATATTTCCCCTACTTTAGCTTCCCTTCATTGGCTCCCTGTTAAATCCAGAATAGAATTTAAAATTCTCCTCCTCACATATAAAGCCCTTAATGATTTAGCTCCATCATACATCAGAGATCTGATTGTTCCATACGTTCCTAACAGAGCACTTCGTTCTCAGACTGCAGGTTTACTGGTGGTTCCTAGAGTCTCTAGAAGTAGAATGGGAGGCAGATCCTTTAGTTATCAGGCTCCTCTCCTGTGGAACCAGCTCCCAGTTTTACTCCGTGAGGCGGACACCCTGTCTACTTTTAAGGCTAGGCTTAAAACTTTCCTTTTTGATAAAGCTTATAGTTAGAGTGGCTTAGGTTATCCTGAGCTATCTCTGTAGTTATGCTGCTATAGGCTTAGGCTGCTGGAGGACATAATGACCACTTTCACCCTCTTCGCTACATTCTCACACTACTCTCCAATGTTGCATTATTTGCTGTTATTTCAGCTTTTAACTTTGTTCTCTCTCTTTTCTCTTCCTAGAAGCTACACCTGGCCTGACTCTGTGTCTACCTGTGACAACTTTCTGGAGAGGGGCATTCTCTGGAGAGGGGCTTCTGCTGGCAACAACTTGATGCTCACTCCCTCTACTAATGATCCACATGGCCCTGTCTTTTAGTGTTTAACCCTTTCTCTCTCCTAGACATGGCGATTGACTGAGCCTTTACTGTAACTAATTATATGTGTTCTCTTTCAGACTCTAACCTTGAAAACTGGCTCAGAGTTTATATGTTCTTTCTTTCTAGGTGAAACGACTAAAGGAGCTACATCCATTAACATTTACTTTTCCTTCCCATAGAAAGTACTCCTGTCTGGATGATTTAGGTGTCTCCATGCTGCCGGACATCTGACTTAAATGAATGGGTGATTACTTTTCTTCTGTAACATTTGATGGCCTGCTGAACTGTAATGCAATTTGAATTAGATCTGATGGAACAGGTATACATATAAAACATTTAGGACACTGGCACCTGAGGATCAGGGTTTGTGATCACTGCCCTCAGGTATTTTTAGGTTAATCTCTGCTTAACCAAGAACATGATGCCTAGCCTTGGACAGCCTTAGAGTTAGGGTGAGGGGCTCAGTCGTCCGCTCTGGATGGAGTTGCTTCTCCATTCAAAGAAGTCAATTTAGATTGTTTGTGCCTCTATTAAGGATGCCACCTGGATACCATTTCCACTGGAAAGAGACCTTGGGACAGACACGGGAGAGTCTACATATTGTTTCTGGACTTGAAATGTATTTGTAATGAACTCGAGAGTATTGTTGGCAGAGGGATGGCTGAGTTTCCTTGCTGGACCTGCAACTTCCCTATGACCTAACAGCCTTGCACACAAGAAACCCACAATACAGTAAACAGGAAATTTTAACAAATACAATTTGAATTAACTCTCAGATCAGATTTTGTGTGAAATTTAGATCTAACATTTAACACACCTGTTACATCACAAACCATTACTGTATATCTCATCAACAGTATTTTAAGCTAATCTTTGTTGCAAACTGGTGCTTTATAAATAAGCTAAATTAAGCATAAATTATTGTTGAGTAACCTTTCTTATATTGAAATATATTTTCAGTAACGTAAACCTGCATGTTTTGATTTAAGAATATTGCATGGATCACTGGAAGGAAGACTGGTTCTTTGGCTACCAGTGTTTAAATGGCTGCAACCCAAGAATGATCAAGAAGTGTTTGAAACTGCCAAAAAACTTCCCCGTCACAACAGATATGGTTCAGAGCTCCATGCCAGCAAAAACGAGCCTGGACAATGAACTCAAGGTACAGAGAATCTCAATATCTGTTTTCCGAACCTATTCTAAGCAATACTACAGTGATTCATGCCTTCTTTTGAATTCAAAGCTCTTAGTCCCTAAACACATCACAACCTCCTGTCCTCTTTTTCTTTATTTCTGTGCTCTTACTGTTTTAAACTCTGTAGGCAGGCAATATATACCTTTTAGACTACGCCATTATGGATGGGATTCCTGCAAACACAATCAAGGGTAAACCTCAGTACATAGCTGCTCCGCTCTGCCTCCTGTACCAGCATCCGGATGAAGGACTCATACCTATTGCAATTCAGGTATAACATTTCATGTGATTTTACCTCAACACCTACACAAACTTTAAACACATACTTCAACAGACAAAAATGAGCAATCTCAATCAACCTCTTTTTAGTATAGGTCAGATCAGTACAGGTGAGGCTGTGAAGGAGTTCAGCTTCACAGCTGGAAATCACTCCATCAATTTTATGAGCTGATTGATTGCTATAAAAGGCGGACAGGTGCCCTGAAATCACTATAGAATTGTAAGGAATGGGAGCACCATTTTTTCATACAATCACAAAGTTGATGTGAATTCTAATCTCTGAGTTGAAGTTAGGGCTAAACACTACAAAATACATTATAAAAAACATCAAGATCACTGATCAGTTGCAATAATTAATTTGTTCCTAAAAGTAACAAAAAGAAAAAAAAATCATAGTGATATAATCTGAGGATGGGTAGGTTTCTTCCTTCTATTTCTGCCTTTTTATCTAGCAAGAGTAGCTCTTCTAAAGCTTTCCCTCCATCTTGCTTTCTCTTCTGTTCTTCTCTTATCAGAAAACAAATGTATAAATCAAGACTTAAAAGTAAACATTGAGACACAATTATCTAACATCCATTCATCTATCAATTGTCTATACACACTGAACCCTGCAGGGTCACAGGGAGCAGGTGCCTATCTTACATGGAAAGGCCACCAGTCCATCACAGGACAAGACAGAAACTTCCACACACACACACACATACCTATATACAATTAAGAGTAATCAATTTACCAAATAGTTGTGTTTTTTGGACTGTGGGAGGAAGCTGGAGTACCCAGAGAGAGCCCATGCGTGTGCAGGGAGAACATGCAAACTCCATGCAGAAATACCCCAGGCCGGGATTCGAACCCAGGACCTTCTTGCTGCAAGACAACAAGGTCACTCCTCCAGCATGCTGGGTTAGGGTAGGCATGGGGTACATATAAAGAATAAATTAAACAAACCTTGTGCTTAAGGTAATGTGAAACAATATAATGCTGCAAAGCCCTGTAAACCATCTTTAACCAGATTTAATTTCTAAAAGTGGAGAGGAAATTGGATTATCACACATTGTGGAAGATCACAGGATTCTAGCATGTAAAATGAACAAATATTTCAACGCCATTTTATAATGCTAAAAAAAATACCCAACAATACCAGTACCTGTTAAAGAAAGATGAGGGAGAATTCAGAATTACCAGGGGTGTCTCTGGCACCAAGATTATTGTATGGTTTATGTTAGGATTTAGGGCTGTGGTGAGTTTCCTTAGTTTGGGTGCATCTCTTTGGAGGTTTTAGGGGCCACATCTCAGTGGCAGGAGACCCAGGGGCTGACCTGGAATCTGCAGGTGGGACTATAAATCCCTTCTAAGGTGATAACATCTTGGGATGCCACAAGAAATGCGATTTTTTAAAAATTGTATGTGATAAAGTGTTTTTAAAAAGTTAGGTGTTTCTGAAGAATGTATAAGGATAATTTCCTTCTACCTGACAAAGAAAACATATAGAGTTGATAACTATGAAAACCTGCACATATTAAAAGTGGTTCCAGGAATTTGGGACAACTTTTGTGATGAAACACAACAGATTGGTGATGTTTAAACTTCATGTTGTCTGAGCATTTGCCTTCAGTTGTATTTTCTTTGTCTTCAGCTTCACCAGACTCCAAGCTTGGAGGTGCCCATATTTTTGCCCAAAGACCCACCACTTGCCTGGCTGCTGGCTAAGATGTGGGTGCGTCACTCAGAATTCCAGGTTTTCCAGCTTCTGTCTCACCTTCTTAGGACTCACCTGGTGATAGAGGTGTTCTGTGTTGCAACTCTTAGACAGATGCCTACAGTGCACCCTATATATAAGGTAAGTAATTATTGCTCATGTCATCTTTTGAATACTGGGCAGTTTTATGTATTGATAGATTTGTGTAAATCACAAAAATTAAGCTTTAAAATTTGAGCCACTTGTCCTAAATCTGTTTTTTTTTTACTCTGAGCTATACCCATGTTATTCCTATACAGTATGTTGTTACAAAAATCTGTCTAATCATACAGATCTTATTCCGAATGCATAAACAGTTTAACTGTTGAAGCAATGAGGTGGTAGAAGGACTAAGTAGTTTTGTCCATATTAACCGAACCTTGCCTAACTTGTTTGATGTGATACTGGTTTGCATTTTGTTTTAACAGTAGTTTGAGAAGTTCATGTTATAGCCAGTGTTTCTCCTGATGCAGCTCCTGGCTCCTCATCTGCGCTACACACTGGAGATCAACTGCAGGGGGCGAACTCAGCTCATCTCTCCCAATGGCATTTTCAAACGAGTATTTTACCACAATGTTTACACTTATTTAATGAACGGTTTATCTAAAGTACTGTTGACTGTAAACATCTCTTACATGCTTAAAATAATAATTATACCAATATCATTAATCTCTTTATTGATGTCGTGTGAAAAAATAACAGAAAGGTTTAAATTCACACTCTTTAGCAGTGATTACAGTCTTAGGATGCTGGTGACAATACGGTGGTTTGTGTGCAGGTTGTGTCTACAGGTGGTGATGGTCTCTTGATTCTTGCCCAGAGGGAATACAAAATGTTAACCTATCACTCCCTTCAGCCACACTTTGACTTCAATGATAGAGGTGTTTTCCAACTCCCCAACTATTTCTACAGAGAAAATGCTCTGATGCTGTGGGAAGCCATTCACAGGTAGCTGCATCCTCATTTGGAAATGTAGAAATTTTTTAATGTTAAGAATTTCAATATGATCATTGTCTTGATTTTTTTTACAGATATCTGGCAGTTGTAGCAGCTATGAGGTTTTAAACCTTAATTAATCTATTTGATTATAAAACCCCAATTGAACTGAAGATAGGACATTGTGTAAAATGCAAATAAAACAGAATACAGTGATTAGCAAATCCTGTTCAAGGACAATATATTTAATGTTTAAAATGATAAAACACTCAATAAGCATTTGTGAACTGAGAACAGTAGGTGGAATTCTTTCCCATTCTTGCTTGATGTACTATTTCAGTTGCTCAACAGTCTGGGACCTGTTGTCGTATTTTGCATGTCATAATGCACCACACATTTTCAGTGGGAGAGAAATCTGGACTGCAGGCAGGCCAATCTAGTGCCCACACTCTTACTATGAAGCTATGCTGTTGTAATGCGTGCAGAATGTGACTTGGCATTGTCTTGCTGAAAAAAGCATGTTCCTGAAAAAGACGTTGCTTGGACCTGTTAGGACAGTTTTAGGAGATCCTAGACACGGCGTTCTTGATTTCCAAAAATAGTCTGAAATGTGGACTTGTCAAACCACAGCACACTATTCCACTTTTCGACAGTCTATCTCAGATAAGGTCGGGCCTAGAGAAGCCGGTGGTGTTTCTGGTGTTGTTGATAATTGGCTTTTGCTTGCCATTGTAGAGTTTAACTTGCACTTGTAGATGTAGCGACAAACAGTGTTAACTGACAGTGATTTTTTTTAAGGTGTTCTTGAGCCCACATAATATCCGTTCCAGAATAATGCAGGTTTTCACTGCAGCACCTTCTGAGGGATCAAAGGTCACAGGCATTCAATGTTGGTTTTTGGCCTTGCCACTTACATGCATATATTTCTCCAGATTCTCTGATATAATTGACTATAGATGATGGAATTCCTAAATTCCTTGCAATTGTACGTCGTGAAACGTTAAACTGTTGGACTCACGCAGTTGTTCACAAAGTGATGAACCTCGCTTCATCCTTGCCTGTGAATGACTGAGCCTTTTGGGGATACTCCTTTTATACCCAATTATGCCACTCACCTATTTCCACATGTTCACATGTGGAAGGTTCCAAAGAGGTGTTTTTGAGCATCCCTCAATTATCCCAGTCTTTTATTGCACCCAGGGTTCGTACACTTTTCCACTGTAAAATTAAAGCACCTTTCAAGGATTTTCAAGGTAGATTTACAAACTTTTCCAGCACTAAATGTTGTAGCAGTCTGTATCTCTGTGCGCGTTTTTTTCATTGAGCTTTATAACCACAGTACACACAGCAGTTTTCTATTTGAAGGGAGCCACTCACTGTTGAAGAGTACCTATGATAAAAATTAAAGACTTCTACATGCTTTGCAAATGGTAAAACCTGCAAAATAGGTAGTGTATCAAATATTTGTTCTCCCCACTGTACCTAGTACCGGTCCATCTTCGGCCGAAGATTGACTATAGATTTTGTAATAGTATTATCAGACCTGCTGTGTTATGTCTTCGATCCTTGGGGAAAGAAAGGGTCACAACTGTTTTCTAAGTGTGCGGGTGTGATCCAAACTCAATTCCAGGGTGAATTGTTTGGATCTAGAGTAGGGGAGGCTGCTAGACAGACCTGGGAAAACCAAAAGAGAGGGGAAGGTAAACAGGGAATGTATAGTAGAGGATAGTTCCTTTTGTCTTCTAAAGGAAATTGGGGGCTGCTACCACAGGATGTTGGCTGAAAGTCATTGGTGCCTGTCAGGATTGCAACTAGAGGACCTGTTGGTGGTAAGTAAATTACATGGGCACCAGTAATAGAGTAAAAGTCGAACCTGCCTGAACATACTCTCAAACAACTTCCTCTAACTCGGAAACTATACGGGCTATCGATTTGATTCATGCACTGTATGAATCAGCAGGCCTTGCTGAACAATCATGGAACTTTTTAAGTGAATAAAATAATCTGTCCAGGAGGTGTGACCCTGTAAAAAAGCAGACCATTTTGAACATTTTTAATCTGAGAGACGGCAGACTTTTTACTCTAAAACAGACGGTGGAAAACAGGGGAAAACAGTAAAAGGTATCCAAACTGTTTTTGGACCATAGGTATCAGCAAGCATTGGTGAACAATCTTGGAGATTTTCATGTGTGTCCAATAATCTGTCTAGGAGATGTGAGAGTGTAAAAAAGTCGATCATTTTAAATTTTTTGAATTTTAAGCTTTTTTAGGAAGGACAAATTGGGTACTCTGAAACAAACCTATTTTTTGACAAAACGGTTAAAGGTATCAAAATGATTCCTTCACTGTGAGTGCCAGCAAGGTCTGAAGATTTATTGGTGCAAAGCGAATGTCTCTACATCAAACGGTTTAGGAGAGGCAACGATTCCAAAAACATGCGAGTTTACAGATTTTCTGCTCTGATTTTTTTCTCAAATTCCTATAGATGTCCCATTCAAGGCATGTTGACTTTGCGTTGCTTTGGGGCGTGTTGCTGGAAATCTGTTAGCTCCAAATTAATGAGGTTGACATTTTCTGAATCATGAAAGAAAAACCTACATTTTGATGTATGAGTTGTGTCAGTAGAGTGAAAATTGAGCGAATGAGGAGACTTTGCTTGTGCTTCCCCATGATTTCCAAAAAGCTAGAGTGTACACTGTAACTGTTGGAGAATTCCACCATTGGATTACATTATAAAATCTAAAACTTCAAAAATCTTGCATAAAATTTTAATAGGGAATATAGAAGAACACTAAAAGATATCAAAAAGCGGAATAATTTGAAGATAGCATAAAGGCTTGTGAATATTTTAAAAGTTGAATGGAGTTTCTGAGAGTATTTAGAAATAGTAAGCTTTAATGTTAAAAATGATTTTTTTTTCCATTCATTTCCATTCATTTTAATGGCATTAATTTTATTTGCATAAAAAGCTGAAAATGTTATCTATTAATACCAAAAGTCATAGCTGCAATGTCCAGAATGAGCTGAATATGTTCATAGTTAAATGGCTGAAATAGCACAGAGTATGCAGAAGGTACCAAAAATTGTTGGATATAATAATAATAATAACTAGAAAATTGCTGTTTCTGTGAAACAGCACATGAGAATCTATACGCTTAATGAAAAAAGCAGAAGATGCGGAAGAAATTTTAAAAAGTAAAAATAATCAACAATTAACTGAAGAACAAATGAAAGAGAGAGGCAGAAACATGCATAAGCTAAATGTATGAAGCAGAAGATGCTGAAAAAAGTTGAAAAAGTAAAAAGAGCTAAAATTAAATGACGAACATATGAAAGAGAACGAGGCAAAAGAAGCAAGAAAAAAAGCCGAAAAGAGAGAAAGAGAAGAGAAAGAAGCAGAAAGAAGAGAAAGAGAAAAAACAAAGAGGGAAAGAAGCAGAACATAGAGAGACGAGAGAAAAAGGGGGATCAAAAAGGCAGAAGGGAGCAAAGTAAAAGGACGGAAAGATGCGGAAAGAATAAAAAGAGAGAAGAGAGGAGAGGAAAATAAGAGAAAAAGGAGCAGAATCGAGAGAAAGAGAAGCTAAAATGCCCAAATTATCATATTGGCTATCACTAGCATGAAGGCTGACCTTGTTTACCCAATCTAGTATGCAAAAAGCAGTGTGTAAGCTGAAATTAGCTAAAATGCTAATGCTAGCTAAATGTTAATGCCGTAAGACTAGCATGTTGGCAAGTATTAACTCTGTCCATCTATAATGCTTACTACAGCCTATATGCAAAAGTCTATGAAATTGCCCTATACATTATTCCCTCTTGTTCAGGTGTTGGAACAGCAGTAGAAGCTGATTAGGCACCTGACATAAAAAGGCATCTGTTTTATTGCTCCCCTGGGACCTATGAAGAAGGTCCTGAAATCATAAGTTACAGGGTAGTGGTTTCTTTCTGGTTCTGATAGAGACTGGACATGGGGTTGGTTCCTAGATCTGATAGAGGGTTCCTCCTGGTTTTGACAAAGATTTGCATCTGGTTCTGATGGAAGTTTGTACCTGGTTCTGATGGAGTTTGCTTCCTGGTTGATAGAGTTTGTACCTGGTTCTGATGGATATTTGTACCACATTCTGGGAGAGATTGGTACCAGGTTCTAATAGAGGTTTCATCCTGGTTCTGATGGAGATTTGGACCTGGTTCTGATGGAGGTTTGTGCATGGTTCTGATAGAGTTTCGACCTGGTTCTGATAGACTTTGGACCTGGTTCTGATAGAAGTTTTTACATGGTTCTGATGAAGATTGTTTCCTGGTTCTGATGGAGTTTAGAGCTGGTTCTTAGGCAGATTTGTTCCAGGTTCTGATAGAGGTTTCAATCTGATTCTGAGTAATGAATGTAATCTATGGACGTGCGTGTGTGTTTGAGTATGAGACAGTGAGAGAAGAGAGGCAGAACGATAGAGAGAATCACAGAAAGACATTAAATTCAATTCAATTCAGTTTATTTATATAGCGCCAATTCACAACACATGTCGTCTCAAGGCACTTCACAAAAGTCAGGTACATACATTCCAATTAATCTTAATCATTGAACAGTGCAGCCAGATTCAGTTATTTATTCAAATTGGATAAAACGTTTTTCTATTTAAGGAAAGGAAACCCAGCAGATTGCATCCAGTCTGTGACTTGCAGCATTCCCTCCTCCTGGATGAGCATGTAGAGACAGTGGACAGTCACTGGCGTTGACTTTGCAGCAATCCCTCATACTGAGCATGCATGTAGCGACAGCGGAGAGGAAAAATTCCCTTTTAACAGGAAGAAACCTCCAGCAGAACCAGGCTCAGTGTGAGCGGCCATCTGCCACGACCAACTGGGGATTAGAGAGAACAGAGCAGAGACACAAAGAGAACAAAGAAGCACTGATCCAGGAGTACTTTCTATGGGAAGGAAAAGTAAATGTTAATGGATGTAGCTCCTTTAGTCGTTTCAACTAGAAAGAAAGAACAGATAAACTCTGAGCCAGTTTTCAAGTTTAGAGTCTGAAGAGAGCACAGAGAGTTAGTCACAGTAAAAGCTCAGTCAGTAGCTATGTCAAGGAGAGAGAAAGGGTTAAACACTGAAAGACAGGGCCATGTGGATCATCGGCAGAGGGTGAGCACCAAGCTGTTGCCAGCAGAAGCTCGGACGATGCCCCTCTACAGACAGGTGTTACAGGTAGACACAGAGTCAGGCCAGGTGTAGCTTCTAGGAAGAGAAAAGAGAGAGAACAAAGTTAAAAGCTGAGATAACAGCAAATAATACAAAATTGAAGAGTAGCGTGAGAAAGTATCGAAGAGGGTGAAAGTGGTCATTATGTCCTCCAGCAGCCTAAGCCTATAGCAGCATAACTACAGAGATAGCTCAGGATAACCTAAGCCACTCTAACTATAAGCTTTATCAAAAAGGAAAGTTTTAAGCCTAGCCTTAAAAGTAGACAGGGTGTCCGCCTCACGGAGTAAAACTGGGAGCTGGTTCCACAGGAGAGGAGCCTGATAACTAAAGGATCTGCCTCCCATTCTACTTCTAGAGACTCTAGGAACCACCAGTAAACCTGCAGTCTGAGAACGAAGTGCTCTGTTAGGAACGTATGGAACAATCAGATCTCTGATGTATGATGGAGCTAAATCATTAAGGGCTTTATATGTGAGGAGGAGAATTTTAAATTCTATTCTGGATTTAACAGGGAGCCAATGAAGGGAAGCTAAAGTAGGGGAAATATGATCTCTCTTTTTAATTTTCATCAGAACTCTTGCTGCAGCATTTTGAATCAGCTGAAGGCTTTTAACTGCATTTTGTGGACATCAGGACATTAGAGCTATGACTTTTGGTATTACTACTCTTTACTTTTTTAAAGATTCAGCTTTTTAATGCAAGTTTATGCCCCATTAATTTTCACCGACCGACACAAATTCTGTATCAAAACATAGGATTTTCTTTCGAGATTCAGAAAATGTCGCCCTCATTGATGTGGGACTAACAGATTTCCGAACCTGCGCCGAAGCAACGCAAAGTCAACACACCTTGAATGGGCCACCTATAGGAATTTGAGAAAAAAATAAGAGCAAAAAAATCCTTAAACTCACGTGTTTTCGAATTGTCGCCTTTCCTAAACCGTTTGATGTGGAGACATGAGGTTTGCACTCATTAATCTTCAGACCTTTCTGGCGCTCACAGTGAAGGAATTATTTTGATACCTTTTACCGTTTACAATAGGTTTGTTCCAGAATACCAAATCTGTCCTTCCTAAAAAAGCTGAAAATTCAAAAATGTAAAATGATCGACTTATTTAAACTGACACATTTTCTAAACGGTACACACACAAAAATCTCCAGGATTGTCCACCAATGCCTGCTGATACCTACGGTCCAAAATGTTTTTGGAAACCTTTAAGTGTTTTTTTGTGAGGTAGGTTTATTTTCGGGGGAAAATTCCGCCTTCACTCAGGTCAAAAATGTTTAAAATGATCCACTTATTTACAGGTTCACCCCTCCTAGACAGACTTGAAAAGACCCATGATTGTTCAGCAAGGCCTGCTGATTCATATGGTGCATGAATCAAATCGATTGCCCTTATATTTTCCAAGTTAGAGAAAGTTGTTCGAGAGTAAGTTCAGGCAGTTTAGTCTTTAACTAAATTTTTCCCTTTCTGTTCACCTAGTGTTGTGCCTTTAATATTATATATATATATGTAGCCGGGTGGTAAATTTATATTTTCTATTTTGGTTGAGTCCTGGTTAAGGTGTTGGTCTTCCTTTATGTTACAGTAGCAAAGCTATTGAGTTATTTTGTTTTGGTTATAGCATTTTATTTCATATTTGTATGTTTTGCACATGTAAATATGCTCAGGTAGTTGGTCTCTGTTGCTGCACATTTTGGCCACCAGAGGGCAGCGCTTGGATGTGCTACATTGCTGTTCTCAAGGCAGTAATTCTGGCAGAAAATTGGTAAATATGCACATAACCTGTTGAAATATATGGATACATTCATATTTAAGGGTTAAGCAGTCAGTATCTTAACAAGATGGTGTACTTCTGAAACGGATTTCTCAGGAGGCCTGCATGTGCGGCGCAGAGCGGCTATTTCCTGTGCATGGGAATGAGATGTGCGGTCATCTGGGTACTCCAGTGCTTAGTGAGCTGAGATATTGCTGTGAAATCCAAAGGCCACTGCCGTATTTCTTGTATTTGATTTGATGTCATGTAGTTTATTTTGTGCACTTACTCTGTTAAGAGATTTGCCACATTTCATCTGTGGTTGCCTAAAGGTTGTTACAGGTGTATGTTCTGATTGAACAAAAGATAAGAGACAAGACAGCTTTGTTTAATCTGTTTTCAGTTGAAAATTAAAAACATTCTGCACATTAAGAACCCCGGTTATTGTGTCCTGCGAGGTGAAATATTTCCTGGGCTACATATATTTTAAAAAAAGATTGATATTATCGTTCCCCTGTCCATTCAGATAAAAATGCTCCAAGAATGATGTCGATAGTCCTTACAGTTTCAAAGTTATTGGGAATAGTTCCGGAGCATGCGCCACCATGTTAAAATGGCCGGCATGCATGAGACGATAGCGATGTGCTGTGTTAGAAATGCTGCAGGTGTCGGGTTACACTGACAGTTGTAGCTGATTGGCTGATTCATTCCTTACAGCTTCCTTTATATCTCTGTCTCTCTCTCACTATATATGTTATGGTTAAGGTGCAAACACACCCTCCATTTCTGCTACCTGTATGACCCCCTCTCTTTTCCAATGGTTATGGTCAATCTGATAGAGAAAGTTGTTTTTAGTATAACAATGGCCATCAGTGGGCTCTAGATGGACAAACTGTCTACTTTTAAGGCTAGGTTTAAAACTTTCCTTTTTGATAAAGCTTATAGTTAGAGTGGCTTAGGTTATCCTGAGCTATCTCTGTAGTTATGCTGCTATAGGCTTAGGCTGCTGGAGGACATAATGACCACTTTCACCCTCTTCGCTATTTTCTCACACTACTCTCCAATTTTGTATTATTTGCTGTTATTTCAGCTTTTAACTCTGTTCTCTCTCTTTTCTCTTCCTAGAAGCTACACCTGGCCTGACTCTGTGTCTACCTGTAACACCTTTCTGGAGAGGGGAATCCTCCAAGCTTCTGCTGGCAACAACTTAATGCTCACCCTCTACCGATGATCCACTTGGCCCTGTCTTTCAGGGTTTAACCCTTTCTCTCTCCTAGACATAGCTACTGACTGAGCTTTTACTGTAACTAACTCTATGTGCTCTCTTCAGACTCTAAACTTGAAAACTGGCTCGGAGTTTATCTGTTCCTTCTTTCTAGGTGAAACGACTAAAGGAGCTACATCCATTAACATTTACCTTTTCCTTCCCATAGAAAGTACTCCTGGATCAGTGCTTCTTTGTTCTCTTTGTGTCTCTGCTCTGTTCTCTCTAACCCCCAGTCGGTCGTGGCAGATGGCCGCTCACACTGAGCCTGGTTCTGCTGGAGGTTTTTCTTCCTTTTAAAAAGGGAGTTTTTTCCTCTCCACTGTCGCTACATGCATGATCAGTATGAGGGATTGCTGCAAAGTCAACGCCAGTGACTGTCCACTGTCTCTACATGCTCATCCGGGAGGAGTGAATGCTGCAGGTCACTGACTGGATGCAATCTGCTGGGTTTCCTTAGACAGAAAAACTTTTATCCAATTTGAATAAAAAAACAGAATTCTGGCTGCACTGTTTCAATGATTAAGATTAATTGGAATGTATGTACCTGACTTTTGTGAAGTGCCTTGAGATGACATGTGTTGTGAATTGGCGCTATATAAATAAACTGAATTGAATTGAATTTAATGTCTTTCTGTGATTCTCTCTATCGTTCTGCCTCTCTTCTCTCACTGTCTCATACTCAAACACACACGCACGTCCATAGATTACATTCATTACTCAGAATCAGATTGAAACCTCTATCAGAACCTGGAACAAATCTGCCTAAGAACCAGCTCTAAACTCCATCAGAACCAGGAAACAATCTTCATCAGAACCATGTAAAAACTTCTATCAGAACCAGGTCCAAAGTCTATCAGAACCAGGTCGAAACTCTATCAGAACCATGCACAAACCTCCATCAGAACCAGGTCCAAATCTCCATCAGAACCAGGATGAAACCTCTATTAGAACCTGGTACCAATCTCTCCCAGAATGTGGTACAAATATCCATCAGAACCAGGTACAAACTCTATCAACCAGGAAGCAAACTCCATCAGAACCAGGTACAAACTTCCATCAGAACCAGATGCAAATCTTTGTCAAAACCAGGAGGAACCCTCTATCAGATCTAGGAACCAACCCCATGTCCAGTCTCTATCAGAACCAGAAAGAAACCACTACCCTGTAACTTATGATTTCAGGACCTTCTTCATAGGTCCCAGGGGAGCAATAAAACAGATGCCTTTTTATGTCAGGTGCCTAATCAGCTTCTACTGCTGTTCCAACACCTGAACAAGAGGGAATAATGTATAGGGCAATTTCATAGACTTTTGCATATAGGCTGTAGTAAGCATTATAGATGGACAGAGTTAATACTTGCCAACATGCTAGTCTTACGGCATTAACATTTAGCTAGCATTAGCATTTTAGCTAATTTCAGCTTACACACTGCTTTTTGCATACTAGATTGGGTAAACAAGGTCAGCCTTCATGCTAGTGATAGCCAATATGATAATTTGGGCATTTTAGCTTCTCTTTCTCTCGATTCTGCTCCTTTTTCTCTTATTTTCCTCTCCTCTCTTCTCTCTTTTTATTCTTTCCGCATCTTTCCGTCCTTTTACTTTGCTCCCTTCTGCCTTTTTGATCCCCCTTTTTCTCTCGTCTCTCTATGTTCTGCTTCTTTCCCTCTTTGTTTTTTCTCTTTCTCTTCTTTCTGCTTCTTTCTCTTCTCTTTCTCTCTTTTCGGCTTTTTTTCTTGCTTCTTTTGCCTCGTTCTCTTTCATATGTTCGTCATTTAATTTTAGCTCTTTTTACTTTTTCAACTTTTTTCAGCATCTTCTGCTTCATACATTTAGCTTATGCATGTTTCTGCCTCTCTCTTTCATTTGTTCTTCAGTTAATTGTTGATTATTTTTACTTTTTAAAATTTCTTCCGCATCTTCTGCTTTTTTCATTAAGCGTATAGATTCTCATGTGCTGTTTCACAGAAACAGCAATTTTCTAGTTATTATTATTATTATATCCAACAATTTTTGGTACCTTCTGCATACTCTGTGCTATTTCAGCCATTTAACTATGAACATATTCAGCTCATTCTGGACATTGCAGCTATGACTTTTGGTATTAATAGATAACATTTTCAGCTTTTTATGCAAATAAAATTAATGCCATTAAAATGAATGGAAATGAATGGAAAAAAAAATCATTTTTAACATTAAAGCTTACTATTTCTAAATACTCTCAGAAACTCCATTCAACTTTTAAAATATTCACAAGCCTTTATGCTATCTTCAAATTATTCCGCTTTTTGATATCTTTTAGTGTTCTTCTATATTCCCTATTAAAATTTTATGCAAGATTTTTGAAGTTTTAGATTTTATAATGTAATCCAATGGTGGAATTCTCCAACAGTTACAGTGTACACTCTAGCTTTTTGGAAATCATGGGGAAGCACAAGCAAAGTCTCCTCATTCGCTCAATTTTCACTCTACTGACACAACTCATACATCAAAATGTAGGTTTTTCTTTCATGATTCAGAAAATGTCAACCTCATTAATTTGGAGCTAACAGATTTCCAGCAACACGCCCCAAAGCAACGCAAAGTCAACATGCCTTGAATGGGACATCTATAGGAATTTGAGAAAAAAATCAGAGCAGAAAATCTGTAAACTCGCATGTTTTTGGAATCGTTGCCTCTCCTAAACCGTTTGATGTAGAGACATTCGCTTTGCACCAATAAATCTTCAGACCTTGCTGGCACTCACAGTGAAGGAATCATTTTGATACCTTTAACCGTTTTGTCAAAAAATAGGTTTGTTTCAGAGTACCCAAATTTGTCCTTCCTAAAAAAGCTTAAAATTCAAAAAATTTAAAATGATCGACTTTTTTACACTCTCACATCTCCTAGACAGATTATTGGACACACATGAAAATCTCCAAGATTGTTCACCAATGCTTGCTGATACCTATGGTCCAAAAACAGTTTGGATACCTTTTACTGTTTTCCCCTGTTTTCCACCGTCTGTTTTAGAGTAAAAAGTCTGCCGTCTCTCAGATTAAAAATGTTCAAAATGGTCTGCTTTTTTACAGGGTCACACCTCCTGGACAGATTATTTTATTCACTTAAAAAGTTCCATGATTGTTCAGCAAGGCCTGCTGATTCATACAGTGCATGAATCAAATCGATAGCCCGTATAGTTTCCGAGTTAGAGGAAGTTGTTTGAGAGTATGTTCAGGCAGGTTCGACTTTTACTCTATTACTGGTGCCCATGTAATTTACTTACCACCAACAGGTCCTCTAGTTGCAATCCTGACAGGCACCAATGACTTTCAGCCAACATCCTGTGGTAGCAGCCCCCAATTTCCTTTAGAAGACAAAAGGAACTATCCTCTACTATACATTCCCTGTTTACCTTCCCCTCTCTTTTGGTTTTCCCAGGTCTGTCTAGCAGCCTCCCCTACTCTAGATCCAAACAATTCACCCTGGAATTGAGTTTGGATCACACCCGCACACTTAGAAAACAGTTGTGACCCTTTCTTTCCCCAAGGATCGAAGACATAACACAGCAGGTCTGATAATACTATTACAAAATCTATAGTCAATCTTCGGCCGAAGATGGACCGGTACTAGGTACAGTGGGGAGAACAAATATTTGATACACTACCTATTTTGCAGGTTTTACCATTTGCAAAGCATGTAGAAGTCTTTAATTTTTATCATAGGTACTCTTCAACAGTGAGTGGCTCCCTTCAAATAGAAAACTGCTGTGTGTACTGTGGTTATAAAGCTCAATGAAAAAAACGCGCACAGAGATACAGACTGCTACAACATTTAGTGCTGGAAAAGTTTGTAAATCTACCTTGAAAATCCTTGAAAGGTGCTTTAATTTTACAGTGGAAAAGTGTACGAACCCTGGGTGCAATAAAAGACTGGGATAATTGAGGGATGCTCAAAAACACCTCTTTGGAACCTTCCACATGTGAACATGTGGAAATAGGTGAGTGGCATAATTGGGTATAAAAGGAGTATCCCCAAAAGGCTCAGTCATTCACAGGCAAGGATGAAGCGAGGTTCATCACTTTGTGAACAACTGCGTGAGTCCAACAGTTTAACGTTTCACGACGTACAATTGCAAGGAATTTAGGAATTCCATCATCTATAGTCAATTATATCAGAGAATCTGGAGAAATATATGCATGTAAGTGGCAAGGCCAAAAACCAACATTGAATGCCTGTGACCTTTGATCCCTCAGAAGGTGCTGCAGTGAAAACCTGCATTATTCTGGAACGGATATTATGTGGGCTCAAGAACACCTTAAAAAAAATCACTGTCAGTTAACACTGTTTGTCGCTACATCTACAAGTGCAAGTTAAACTCTACAATGGCAAGCAAAAGCCAATTATCAACAACACCAGAAACACCACCGGCTTCTCTAGGCCCGACCTTATCTGAGATAGACTGTCGAAAAGTGGAATAGTGTGCTGTGGTTTGACAAGTCCACATTTCAGACTATTTTTGGAAATCAAGAACGCCGTGTCTAGGATCTCCTAAAACTGTCCTAACAGGTCCAAGCAACGTCTTTTTCAGGAACATGCTTTTTTCAGCAAGACAATGCCAAGTCACATTCTGCACGCATTACAACAGCATAGCTTCATAGTAAGAGTGTGGGCACTAGATTGGCCTGCCTGCAGTCCAGATTTCTCTCCCACTGAAAATGTGTGGTGCATTATGACATGCAAAATACGACAACAGGTCCCAGACTGTTGAGCAACTGAAATAGTACATCAAGCAAGAATGGGAAAGAATTCCACCTACTGTTCTCAGTTCACAAATGCTTATTGAGTGTTTTATCATTTTAAACATTAAATATATTGTCCTTGAACAGGATTTGCTAATCACTGTATTCTGTTTTATTTGCATTTTACACAATGTCCTATCTTCAGTTCAATTGGGGTTTTATAATCAAATAGATTAATTAAGGTTTAAAACCTCATAGCTGCTACAACTGCCAGATATCTGTAAAAAAAATCAAGACAATGATCATATTGAAATTCTTAACATTAAAAAATTTCTACATTTCCAAATGAGGATGCAGCTACCTGTGAATGGCTTCCCACAGCATCAGAGCATTTTCTCTGTAGAAATAGTTGGGGAGTTGGAAAACACCTCTATCATTGAAGTCAAAGTGTGGCTGAAGGGAGTGATAGGTTAACATTTTGTATTCCCTCTGGGCAAGAATCAAGAGACCATCACCACCTGTAGACACAACCTGCACACAAACCACCGTATTGTCACCAGCATCCTAAGACTGTAATCACTGCTAAAGAGTGTGAATTTAAACCTTTCTGTTATTTTTTCACACGACATCAATAAAGAGATTAATGATATTGGTATAATTATTATTTTAAGCATGTAAGAGATGTTTACAGTCAACAGTACTTTAGATAAACCGTTCATTAAATAAGTGTAAACATTGTGGTAAAATACTCGTTTGAAAATGCCATTGGGAGAGATGAGCTGAGTTCGCCCCCTGCAGTTGATCTCCAGTGTGTAGCGCAGATGAGGAGCCAGGAGCTGCATCAGGAGAAACACTGGCTATAACATGAACTTCTCAAACTACTGTTAAAACAAAATGCAAACCAGTATCACATCAAACAAGTTAGGCAAGGTTCGGTTAATATGGACAAAACTACTTAGTCCTTCTACCACCTCATTGCTTCAACAGTTAAACTGTTTATGCATTCGGAATAAGATCTGTATGATTAGACAGATTTTTGTAACAACATACTGTATAGGAATAACATGGGTATAGCTCAGAGTAAAAAAAAAACAGATTTAGGACAAGTGGCTCAAATTTTAAAGCTTAATTTTTGTGATTTACACAAATCTATCAATACATAAAACTGCCCAGTATTCAAAAGATGACATGAGCAATAATTACTTACCTTATATATAGGGTGCACTGTAGGCATCTGTCTAAGAGTTGCAACACAGAACACCTCTATCACCAGGTGAGTCCTAAGAAGGTGAGACAGAAGCTGGAAAACCTGGAATTCTGAGTGACGCACCCACATCTTAGCCAGCAGCCAGGCAAGTGGTGGGTCTTTGGGCAAAAATATGGGCACCTCCAAGCTTGGAGTCTGGTGAAGCTGAAGACAAAGAAAATACAACTGAAGGCAAATGCTCAGACAACATGAAGTTTAAACATCACCAATCTGTTGTGTTTCATCACAAAAGTTGTCCCAAATTCCTGGAACCACTTTTAATATGTGCAGGTTTTCATAGTTATCAACTCTATATGTTTTCTTTGTCAGGTAGAAGGAAATTATCCTTATACATTCTTCAGAAACACCTAACTTTTTAAAAACACTTTATCACATACAATTTTTAAAAAATCGCATTTCTTGTGGCATCCCAAGATGTTATCACCTTAGAAGGGATTTATAGTCCCACCTGCAGATTCCAGGTCAGCCCCTGGGTCTCCTGCCACTGAGATGTGGCCCCTAAAACCTCCAAAGAGATGCACCCAAACTAAGGAAACTCACCACAGCCCTAAATCCTAACATAAACCATACAATAATCTTGGTGCCAGAGACACCCCTGGTAATTCTGAATTCTCCCTCATCTTTCTTTAACAGGTACTGGTATTGTTGGGTATTTTTTTTAGCATTATAAAATGGCGTTGAAATATTTGTTCATTTTACATGCTAGAATCCTGTGATCTTCCACAATGTGTGATAATCCAATTTCCTCTCCACTTTTAGAAATTAAATCTGGTTAAAGATGGTTTACAGGGCTTTGCAGCATTATATTGTTTCACATTACCTTAAGCACAAGGTTTGTTTAATTTATTCTTTATATGTACCCCATGCCTACCCTAACCCAGCATGCTGGAGGAGTGACCTTGTTGTCTTGCAGCAAGAAGGTCCTGGGTTCGAATCCCGGCCTGGGGTATTTCTGCATGGAGTTTGCATGTTCTCCCTGCACACGCATGGGCTCTCTCTGGGTACTCCAGCTTCCTCCCACAGTCCAAAAAACACAACTATTTGGTAAATTGATTACTCTTAATTGTATATAGGTATGTGTGTGTGTGTGTGGAAGTTTCTGTCTTGTCCTGTGATGGACTGGTGGCCTTTCCATGTAAGATAGGCACCTGCTCCCTGTGACCCTGCAGGGTTCAGTGTGTATAGACAATTGATAGATGAATGGATGTTAGATAATTGTGTCTCAATGTTTACTTTTAAGTCTTGATTTATACATTTGTTTTCTGATAAGAGAAGAACAGAAGAGAAAGCAAGATGGAGGGAAAGCTTTAGAAGAGCTACTCTTGCTAGATAAAAAGGCAGAAATAGAAGGAAGAAACCTACCCATCCTCAGATTATATCACTATGATTTTTTTTTCTTTTTGTTACTTTTAGGAACAAATTAATTATTGCAACTGATCAGTGATCTTGATGTTTTTTATAATGTATTTTGTAGTGTTTAGCCCTAACTTCAACTCAGAGATTAGAATTCACATCAACTTTGTGATTGTATGAAAAAATGGTGCTCCCATTCCTTACAATTCTATAGTGATTTCAGGGCACCTGTCCGCCTTTTATAGCAATCAATCAGCTCATAAAATTGATGGAGTGATTTCCAGCTGTGAAGCTGAACTCCTTCACAGCCTCACCTGTACTGATCTGACCTATACTAAAAAGAGGTTGATTGAGATTGCTCATTTTTGTCTGTTGAAGTATGTGTTTAAAGTTTGTGTAGGTGTTGAGGTAAAATCACATGAAATGTTATACCTGAATTGCAATAGGTATGAGTCCTTCATCCGGATGCTGGTACAGGAGGCAGAGCGGAGCAGCTATGTACTGAGGTTTACCCTTGATTGTGTTTGCAGGAATCCCATCCATAATGGCGTAGTCTAAAAGGTATATATTGCCTGCCTACAGAGTTTAAAACAGTAAGAGCACAGAAATAAAGAAAAAGAGGACAGGAGGTTGTGATGTGTTTAGGGACTAAGAGCTTTGAATTCAAAAGAAGGCATGAATCACTGTAGTATTGCTTAGAATAGGTTCGGAAAACAGATATTGAGATTCTCTGTACCTTGAGTTCATTGTCCAGGCTCGTTTTTGCTGGCATGGAGCTCTGAACCATATCTGTTGTGACGGGGAAGTTTTTTGGCAGTTTCAAACACTTCTTGATCATTCTTGGGTTGCAGCCATTTAAACACTGGTAGCCAAAGAACCAGTCTTCCTTCCAGTGATCCATGCAATATTCTTAAATCAAAACATGCAGGTTTACGTTACTGAAAATATATTTCAATATAAGAAAGGTTACTCAACAATAATTTATGCTTAATTTAGCTTATTTATAAAGCACCAGTTTGCAACAAAGATTAGCTTAAAATACTGTTGATGAGATATACAGTAATGGTTTGTGATGTAACAGGTGTGTTAAATGTTAGATCTAAATTTCACACAAAATCTGATCTGAGAGTTAATTCAAATTGTATTTGTTAAAATTTCCTGTTTACTGTATTGTGGGTTTCTTGTGTGCAAGGCTGTTAGGTCATAGGGAAGTTGCAGGTCCAGCAAGGAAACTCAGCCATCCCTCTGCCAACAATACTCTCGAGTTCATTACAAATACATTTCAAGTCCAGAAACAATATGTAGACTCTCCCGTGTCTGTCCCAAGGTCTCTTTCCAGTGGAAATGGTATCCAGGTGGCATCCTTAATAGAGGCACAAACAATCTAAATTGACTTCTTTGAATGGAGAAGCAACTCCATCCAGAGCGGACGACTGAGCCCCTCACCCTAACTCTAAGGCTGTCCAAGGCTAGGCATCATGTTCTTGGTTAAGCAGAGATTAACCTAAAAATACCTGAGGGCAGTGATCACAAACCCTGATCCTCAGGTGCCAGTGTCCTAAATGTTTTATATGTATACCTGTTCCATCAGATCTAATTCAAATTGCATTACAGTTCAGCAGGCCATCAAATGTTACAGAAGAAAAGTAATCACCCATTCATTTAAGTCAGATGTCCGGCAGCATGGAGACACCTAAATCATCCAGACAGGAGTACTTTCTATGGGAAGGAAAAGTAAATGTTAATGGATGTAGCTCCTTTAGTCGTTTCACCTAGAAAGAAAGAACATATAAACTCTGAGCCAGTTTTCAAGGTTAGAGTCTGAAAGAGAACACATATAATTAGTTACAGTAAAGGCTCAGTCAATCGCCATGTCTAGGAGAGAGAAAGGGTTAAACACTAAAAGACAGGGCCATGTGGATCATTAGTAGAGGGAGTGAGCATCAAGTTGTTGCCAGCAGAAGCCCCTCTCCAGAGAATGCCCCTCTCCAGAAAGTTGTCACAGGTAGACACAGAGTCAGGCCAGGTGTAGCTTCTAGGAAGAGAAAAGAGAGAGAACAAAGTTAAAAGCTGAAATAACAGCAAATAATGCAACATTGGAGAGTAGTGTGAGAATGTAGCGAAGAGGGTGAAAGTGGTCATTATGTCCTCCAGCAGCCTAAGCCTATAGCAGCATAACTACACAGAAAGTTTCAGTTCAGTTAATTCCACTGTCTCACTCTCCCCCCAGGTTAAGAGTCTGGTTGTCATCCTTGACCATACATTATATTTCCAGACCCACATCAATAACATCACTAAGTCAGCCTACTTCCACCTACGAAACATCAATCACCTCCGCCTCTCCCTTTCCCCCTACACTGCTGCCATCCTTGTCCAAAGTCTCGTCACTTCCTGCCTTGCTTATTGTAATTCTCTTCTCTTCTGTCTTCCTCATAAATCTCTCCATAAGCTTCAACTGGTCCAGAATTTAGTTGCCCCCATCATAACTCAAACCTCCTCGTTCCACCACATCACTCCTACCCTTCAGCACCTTCACTGGGTCCCGGTACAGTCACGTATCCAATTCAAAATACTCCTGTTAACAGTTAAGGCCATTCATAACCTTGCCCCTCCATATCTGTCTGACCTGTTTCATGTTTCCATGAAATTTACTTGTGCAAGTAAATTTTTTTCCATTGTTCGACAGCCAGGACAAAAGCCTCTCTACTCCCTGTGAACCTGACAATCAGTTGGGGCCTCTAACACTCTAGAGTAGGCTTTTCGTTGTGTCAAAATTGATTTTTTTTAAGTGGCATATGTAGAAAAAAACTGTTTTTTTATATTGTATGATTTTTTTTTCTTTCCTTTACACAGTTCCCATATTGATTGGTTCATTTTTTTAAATTTATTTTAAAAAGCACAAGAACCATCAGCACCGGAGCCCCCCAGGGGTGTGTTCTCTCCCCACTCCCCACTGTTCCCCATCTACACAAATGACTGCACCTCAGCAGACTCGTTTATGAAACACCTGAAGTTTGCAAATGAGACCATTGTTATTGGTCTTATCCAGGACAGTGATGCATCTGCATATAGACAATAGGCGGATCGGCTAGTACACCGGTGTGGTCAGAGCCACCCAGAACTTAACCCTCTCAAGACTGTGGAGGTGATGGTGGATTTTCGGAGAACACCACCCCCCTCACCATCCTCAACAACACTGTATCTACTGTGGGCCACTTCCTGTTCCAAGGAACCACCATTTCTCGAAACCTGAGATGGACCTCACACATTGAAAATGTTCGGAAGAAGGCAACAGGACCTGCTGGTCATCTTCTACACTGCCATAATTCACGCTGTCTTGTCATGGTCCATCTCAGTGTGGTTTGGCTCTTCCACAAAACAGGACAGGTCCAGACTGCAACAAACAACCTGGTCAGCAGAAAGAATCATCACCCTCTTTCCAGGTCTTATACAGGTCTAGGGTCAGGAAAATATCTGCAGACCCCACACATCCTGCACACAAACTGTTTAGAATTTTACCTTCAGGTCGGCACTACAGAGTGCTGTCTGGTAAAGCCAGCAGCCACAGATATGGTCTCTTCCCCCAGGTTGTTTCTCTGATGAACTCTCGACAGTCAGAGATCCAGAACAACACCATGCATACTTGGACTGATGTCACATTATATTCTATTGTAAAGTCAGTTGTGTATATACAGGGGTTGGACAATGAAACTGAAACACCTGGTTTTAAACCAAAATAATTTATTAGTATGGTGTAGGGACTCCTTTTGAGGCCAATACAGTGTCAATTCGTCTTGGGAATGACATATACAAGTCCTGCACAGTGGTCAGAGGGATTTTAAGCCATTCTTCTTGCAGGATAGTGGCCAGGTCACTACGTGATACTGGTGGAGGAAAACGTTTCCTGACTCGCTCCTCCAAAACACCCCAAAGTGGCTCAACAATATTTAGATCTGGTGACTGTGCAGGCCATGGGAGATGTTCAACTTCACTTTCATGTTCATCAAACCAATCTTTCACCAGTCTTGCTGTGTGTATTGGTGCATTGTCATCCAGATACACGGCACCGCCTTCAGGATACAATGTTTGAACCACTGGATGCACATGGTCCTCAAGAATGGTTCGGTAGTCCTTGGCAGTGATGTGCCCATCTAGCACAAGTATTGGGCCAAGGGAATGCCATGATATGGCAGCCCAAACCATCACTGATCCACCCCCATGCTTCATTCTGCAACAGTCTGGGTGGTACGCTTCTTTGGGGCTTCTCCACACCGTAACTCTCCCAGATGTGGGGAAAACACATTGTCCACAGCCCAAGATTTGCGCTCCTTGCACCATTGAAGCCGACGTTTGGCATTGGCATGAGTGACCAAAGGTTTGGCTATAGCAGCCCGGCCTTGTACATTGACCCTGTGGAGCTCCCGACGGACAGTTCTGGTGGAAACAGGAGAGTTGAGGTGCACATTTAATTCTGCCATGATTTGGGCAGCTGTGGTTTTATGTTTTTTGGATACAGTCCGGGTTAGCACCCGAACATCCCTTTCAGACAGCTTCCTCTTGCGTCCACAGTTAATCCTGTTGGATGTGATTCGTCCCTCTTGGTGGTATCCTGACATTACCCTGGATACTGTGGCTCTTGGTACATCACAAATGGTAAATGGACTGAACTCATATAGCGCTTTTCCAGTCATACAGACCGATCAAAGCGCTTTACACTAGAGTCACATTCACCCAATCACACTCGCTAACGCTCACACATTCATACACCAATACGCAGATCGGTAGGCAACTTGAGGTTAAGTGCCTTGCCCAGGGGCACATCGATATATGGCAGGAGGAAGCTGGAATCGAACCCACAACCTTCTGACTGCAAGACAACTACTCTTCCTACTGAGCCACAGTCACCTCTAGACTTGCTGTCTTAGTCACAGATGCTCCAGCAAGACGTGCACCAACAATTTGTCCTCTTTTGAACTCTGGTATGTCACCCATAATGTTGTGTGCATTTCAATATTTTGAGCAAAACTGTGCTCTTACCCTGCTAATTGAACCTTCACACTCTGCTCTTACTGGTGCAATGTGCAATCAATGAAAACTGGCTACCAGGCTGGTCCAATTTAGCCATGAAACCTCCCACACTAAAATTACAGTTGTTTCAGTTTCATTGTCCAACCCCTGTATGTACATTTACAAAAGACATTTTCTATTTCCATTATATATATATATATATATATAAGAAAATAAAAAATTGACTGAGAGCAAAGAACATCAGAGTCAAATTTCTTGTTTGTCTGTAAAAACTTGGCAAAAAAAGCGAATTCTGATTCTGATAACATATGTAAATGCTTATTATTTGGGAATAAAAATTAAATATCTGTTTCTCTCATTTATGATAGTGTATGTTTGCTTACCAGCTATGGGGCTCCGCAGTTTCCAAAAAATCCGCTTGAAGTCATCCAGGTCATTCCAGGATTTCCCGAATGTGATGGCCAGTTTCTTCAAGGATAGCTCTAGCAAGCTAAGGAAACATACCAATTTGCCCCTTTATTAACTAAGATGAAACAAACTGCCTGCATATTATCTACATAAGATCTATTCTCTAAGATTTTTCCACTAAATGATTCTAAATGATTAGTACCTTCAGTATTTTGTTTAGAAAAACACATATCATTACTTGTTGCTTTTACTAATTAAATTATCGGGTTCTTAGTCATAATAAGTTTAATGTTCATCTTTATATATGTTGTGTGTGTGCATGGTTGTCTGTCCTGTGTGTCTCTGTTGCCCTGTGATTGACTGGCAAACTCTCCAGGGCCCAAGCTTACACATTGTTGCATCAGTAACAATCCATCATAAATGATTGATCATTAGCTGTAGGAATTGATTGACTACGTTATGATATTCATGTAAAAAAACATTTCAGTCTAATTAAATAAAATATATTATTTTTATTTTTAAATGTTCACATCTTTGTCTATGGGGTACCCCCGGCTTTAGGTCACAGCTGTTGTCTGCTGCCTGGGACTCTAAAGATCAAAGGTTGTTGGATGTTCAGCTGTTCCTCTCTTTGAAATTCTAATTTTAAATTGAAAGCAATTCAAAAGACTATCTTGCTGAAAGATTAAAGAAGGTGTCAAAATAAGGTGAGATCTTTCCATGTAATCCATGCAACAATCATTAAAAAATACAGTTGAAACAGTGGAGAGTGAAACAAGCATGTTCTCATATTCTGGGACTGAGAAGACTGGAGAGGCCGGTGTGGAGATACATATTAACTGTCTTATCTTTTGCAGAAATATAAACGAGTGTATCCAAAGAAATGATGTATGATGATTTTCCATTCTTTTACAAGTAATAAATGAAATAAGTATTCTTTGATTATCAAGTTAAAAGACGTATGATTGAAATATGATTGACAATTAATAATTAAAACAAAAGACATTAAGGTTTGAAATTCCCAATCAGCTATATAAAAGACATATACTATTGATCATTTGTGGTATGAATAAAAATAATGAAGTGATGATTTTGTTACTATGTCTTAAAGTAGATGTAGAAAGCTGAGAATGGAATGTGTAATACTGTGTAAAGTTTAAGATTGAGCAGAATAGAGTGACGAGAGGCGGCTGTATACTGACAGCGAACCTTTGAAGACCAACGGGAGGAAGGGAGGATGCGACTACAGCCAGCTGCGTGGCTATTACCGGCATCTCCAAGGCCGAAAAGCAAGAACCAGTAGGTCATGATGACCATGACTAAAGTATTGAGCAATAATTCAGTTTCAATTCAATTCAGTTTATTTATATAGCGCCAATTCACAACACATGTCGTCTCAAGGCACTTCACAAAAGTCAGGTACATACATTCCAATTAATCTTAATCATTGAACAGTGCAGCCAGATTCTGTTATTTATTCAAATTGGATAAAAAGTTTTTCTATCTAAGGAAAGGAAACCCAGCAGATTGCATCCAGTCAGTGACTTGCAGGATTCACTCCTCCCGGATGAACATGTAGAGACAGTGGGCAGTCACTGGCATTGACTTTGCAGCAATCCCTCATACTGAGCATGCATGTAGCGACAGTGGAGAGGAAAAACTCCCTTTTAACAGGAAGAAACCTCCAGCAGAACCAGGCTCAGTGTGAGCGGCCATCTGCCACGACCGACTGGGGGTTAGAGAGAACAGAGCAGAGACACTAAGAGAAAAAAGAAGCACTGATCCAGGAGTACTTTCTATGGGAAGGAAAAGTAAATGTTAATGGATGTAGCAATAACCAAGAAGCTGAGCTGAACAGGTTGCGCAATAACTGAGAAGCCTAATAAGGGGCTGACTGGTGAAAGCATCAAGCACCATAAAAGCAATGCTGAAGGAGGGACTGTGGTTGTTTCTTCGCAGAAGACCAGCGAACAAGATCGCACGGAGAAAAGAAGCTCAGATGGAAAAGGAACAGAGACACAGCCCAGCTGATCGACTGCATTAAAAAGAGGATCAACCCGTGTGGCCTGGAAGGACTGTGCCTCAAGAATCTGATTTCATCTAAAGCTTTTCTTTTTATCCAGACAACAGAAGTGAACTTGATCGGTGAACAGCTGATTGCTCTAAGTTTCAGGCTACTGGAAGTCCTGAATCAACCTCATTTATGTCTCCGGATTTCCTTCAACTCTTCAGCCTCTGGAAACTACTGTCTTCGGAGATATAAGACAACAAAGATCCTGTTTAACCATCGAAGCATGGAGCATCAGTGCCTGTCCACTTAAAGGAAGAAAACTGAAGATTAAGTCGTATTCCTTTCAAAAAAACACTTGTTGTTACCAAAAGAAACTTCTCCATCAGGTGCATGGATGAGCCTCCGTCTTCAAAGCCTCTCCAAACTCACTAGTTTCAGCATCAGGGAAAGACAGGTTGAGTTGATTGATTTATTTCTATTATTGAATTTATTATGTGTTGCTGAATTTAAGCTGTTACTGACCCCTGCAAAAGCATTACTAATTAAAGGAAGCATATAAAATTCTAGACAAATCGTGGACATCCAATTATTTGAGTCACCGTATTTTTGGTTTTTCATTGGTGGTAAAAAGTCTTGTTGCCTGGTTCTAAGAAATTATAGGAGGCTTTTATAGGTTGCCTTAGCCAAATTTGTTAAAACAACGCCCTTGGGGCTCGTGCCGGGTCACTAAAATTAACCTAGCCCATATACCAAGAGCCAGTTGTAATATTAGGGAATGAGCAGCCGTTAACAGAAGTGACTGTTGGACTGTGAATGACTGCGGTAGGCTACTCAGTCGTCCAGACCTCCGGTTGAAGAAGGGCGAGACTTCTGGATGTAGGCTGTCAGAGGCTAGGAGAGTCATTTCCCGACACCAGCTTAAACAGAACTTTCAGTGAACCTGCTTAGTAAGACTTTTCAGGTTTAGGGAAGTCTGGAGCCGTTGGATGGACAGCTGGATTGAGCAATCCCCTTAGACATCCCCTTAGACTCTCCAGAGAAAGCAGGGGGGAAAAAATCAAAAACAGATAAAGAGTCCTTATAAATGCTCTACCAGTAGACATAAAGAAAACAAAATTAAGCCTGCTGATTTTGTGTTTTAGTTGAGGCTGTGGTTTTGCTCTTTGTAATTTAAAAAAAACTGGAATATGTGACACATCCGTATTCTTATTCTATTTTTATATAATTAAAATAAACTTTGTCTGTTTTATGTGTATCTTAATCATCCTTTAAAAACAGCTAAACCAATAGACACCTAAAGCAAATAAACAAACAAAATTTTGCGTAAACTTTACTCTGAAGATGTTACTCTGTGAAGTCTTTTTGTGGAATTAACCTGTAAAGGACACACATACATGTGTTTGTTTGTGGTGTGTGTGTGTCACTTACGCATAGTGCAATGAATGCTCAAAATCACTTCTCTTCTCATTGTCAAAGCGAACATCTTGGGGTAAATCTGCTTCTGTTTTGGCATCAACACATCTAGGAATCCCTTGAGCCCATGTTACCCATCTAACAAAAACAGACACACTTTAAATCACAGCAATTTGTTAATAAATAATTCTTAATGATTTTTTTATTTTTGTGTGACCTGAAAGTATTTTGTCTGTCTTCCAACTCTGCCTTCCTGTGTTGCAGTAACTGTGCTGAGGAGTCATCCACTAGTATCTTAGCTGTGGATGCAGAATTAAAACTCAGTCATATAACACAGTCCTGTTGTTAATTCAGATTAACATGTGTGAGATATTCAGTAATAAATGTGAATAAAATGCTTTTGCTATTTTTTTTACTTTTTACACAGAAAATTAGAAGATGTACATTCCAAAATGGACAGAGAAGATTTTGATCATTTAGGGAATATCATTAGGCAATTTGGACTAGTAAATAAAGTGACATAAGACTCATTTGACGGTTTATTCAGTGGAGGACAAAAAAAGAGGGATTAAAGGGGACAGAGTATCTTAGTGGACATTAGTAGGCTGGTTAGTAGATGACTACATCACACAGTCTCTGCTGTAGAGTAGACTTAATTAAGTCTAAGTGGAGGGTCCATCAGTCAGATCAATGAGCAATGGTTGCATGTGCAATAAGTGGTCGTGCTGTGGGTGATCTACAAAGATTACCTGTGTAATGGATAACAGCCTCGCCAGTTACTCATCAAAGTAATTGTTCAGCTCAGTATATCCTCTGTTATAGTCAGCCATTGCTAGATCCCATTGTTGTCCACGTTTCCCAGCTGGTTCTATGTTTTGACACATTTAGATTTTGTTTCTGTCTCGGACTCAGCCTTGTAAGTTTTCAGCTTCTGAACACCTATTTTCACAGTCAACTTGGTGGCCTGTCTGTGTTTGGGTTCTCCTATTAAAACATGCAAGCTCAGACACCTCTTTTACAGACTGTATCAGCAACACTTGATGAAATTTGATAGGAGTTATATAATGTGTTTACAAATGGCTGACAGGCGGGTTGTATCATCCAATGACTCAATGTATTATCCAAGGTTAATGTGTGACCGGTTCATTTGAAAGTATAGTTTTTTTATCCAAACACAAACTGTTTGGTGTTGTTTAACAGCCCTGATGAACGCCACAAGCTGAAAAGTGTTACTGGAGTCTTCACCTCAATAGATCTTTGTTTCTCTCCATGTACCTTGGAAGTAGGTAAAGTTGTGCCAGCAGCTTTTGGATCATTCAATAACGGGATATCCATTAACCCGACGTCTTATAATGTTCGATCATTGCCCTCACATACCCACTATTGAAACTAGTGGGTATGTGAGCAACTAACATCCTCTTTAGAAATGTGCATCACAGCATTTTTTTTCACTGTAGTTTGCTTTAGGCACGTTTGCAGTTAACCCTTGGCAGTTTATTGTGAACGTCCTACCTGTTCCTTCTCTTATTTCCACCTTGGCATTTCCTATAAGCCAACGGTAACATGGGAATGTCAGAAGTTTTTTTCCATCTGGAGGTTCCACTGTTACATATCGACAAAACCAGTTGTCTTCAACAAAGTACTTTTCTTTCTCCAGCCGAACCAGTAAGAGGGACCCTAAAGGTGCATTACTGGTCACCCTGTACTGATCCACCTAATGAAGAATTGAAGGAAAAAGGAAAATATCACAAACTTGAAAATGAACAGGAGTGCTTCTGTATAGCCCAGAAAAAGTACCACAGGTTATAATTGTCTCCTGCATGTTCCACAACACGTGGGGGGACAGATTAATGCAGCGAGAATGCATCTTTAAGCAACTGAACCAGTACGAAAAACACCATGACTGAACTTAAATATTGTGGCATGTTTATTAACAGATAAAACTGAACATTAATATTGTTATCATTTGGGCAAGCAATCTTACTAGACCACCTGCAACATGCCCACTAATTGCACGTGCAGGTGTTTAATTTTTTTTAATGCAATTTAGAGCCTTTTATTTGGGATCTTAGTACATCAGGCCCTTTGAGTCATTTTGCTTTATGGAAAGCATACCATATGTATTGGTGAAATCATCAAGGCTGTGGACCTTCCTTGGATGGAAGTCGAAGTTGGAACTGAATTGTTTTAATGGTGACTTTGGCTTTGTTTTAGTTTGTAGAGTATATGGACCACAGCCAAATCCTAGATGTAAACCTGGAACACAAACTGATTGGAAATGAAAGGAGACTGGATCTCTAAACAGTAATGCTCGTTCTATAAGTCTGTTTTAACTGCAGTTTTTTTTCGATCATTTGTTTAGGGCAGTGACATCAGCCAGGGAAACAGAAATATCAGTGCTGAGGTCAGCTAGGAAATCTGCAATTAGTTTTGGTCGGAAGAAAGTTGCAGAAGTGGCTGCTACATAAACTTCCATGAAAGACCTGCCTGAGTTAAATGGATGACGGAAAACTAACCTTCAAAGCTCATACTCGTACTCGTCGTCTTCCGCTTATCCGGGACCGGGTCGCGGGGGCAGCAGACTCAGAGAAGTAGAGACACCCAGACGTCCCTCTCCCCAGACACCTCCTCCAGCTCCTCTGGGGGGAGCCCAAGGCATTCCCAGGCCAGCCGAGAGACATAGTCCCTCCAGCGTGTCCTGGGCCGTCCCCTGGGCCTCCTCCCGGTGGGACGTGCCTGGAACACCTCCCGAGGAAGGCGTCCAGGAGGCATCCGGTATAGATGCCCGAGCCACCTCAACTGGCTCCTCTCGTGGAGGAGCAGCGGCTCTACTCCGAGCCCCTCCCGGATAGCTGAGCTCCTCACCCTATGTCTAAGGGAGTGCCCAGCCACCATACGGAGGAAGCTCATTTCAGCCGCTTGTATCCGGGATCTCGTTCTGTCGGTCATGACCCAAAGTTCATGGCCGTAGGTGAGGGTAGGAACGTAGACCGACCGGTATATCGAGAGCTTCGCTTTTCGGCTCAGCTCTCTCTTCACCACAACGGACCGGCACAGCGCCCCATTACTGCGGCAGCCGCACCGATCCGTCTGTCGATCTCCCGCTCCATTCTTCCCTCACTCGTGAACAAGACCCCGAGATACTTGAACTCCTCCACTTGAGCAGGAACTCCCCTCAAACCTGAAGAGGACAAGCCACCCTTTTCCGGTTGAGTATCATGGCCTCTGACTTGGAGGAGCTGATCTTCATCCCAGCCGCTTCACACTCGGCTGCCAACCGCCCCAGCGCATGCTGTAGGTCTTGGCTAGAGGGGGCCAGCAGGACCACGTCATC
The DNA here is from genome assembly GCA_036173005.1 of Crenichthys baileyi. Taxonomy (NCBI): domain Eukaryota; kingdom Metazoa; phylum Chordata; class Actinopteri; order Cyprinodontiformes; family Goodeidae; genus Crenichthys; species Crenichthys baileyi. Next base: position 43,624 of record JAHHUM010001839.1, on the reverse strand, counting down.
TGCAAAAAGAAGAGACGAAATCCACTGGTCCCCAAACCAGACCCCTCTGGCCCTTGGCTGCGTCTAGAAATTCTGTCCATAAAAGTTATGAACAGTCCGGTGACAAAGGGCAGCCCTGCCGGAGTCCAACATGCACCGGGAACAGGTCCGACTTAGTGCCGGCAATGTGGACCAAACTCCTGCTCCGCATGTACAGGGACCGGATGGCCCCTAATAAAGGGCCCCCGATTCCATACTCCTGGAGCACCCCCCACAGGGCATCACGAGGGACACAGTCGAATGCTTTCTCCAGGTCCACAAAACACATGTGGACCGGTTGGGCAAACTCCCATGAACCCTCAAGTACCCTGTAGAGGGTATAGAGCTGGTCCAGTGTTCCACGGCCGGGACGAAAACCACACTGCTCCTCCTGAAGCCAAGGTTCAACTATCGGTCGGACTCTCCTCTACAATACCCTGGCGTAGGCCTTACCAGGGAGGCTGAGGAGTGTGATCCCCCTGTAGTTGGAACACACCCTCCGGTCTCCCTTCTTATGAAGGGGGACCACCCCAGTCTGCCCGTCCAGAGGCACTGTCCCCGACCGCCACGCAATGTTGAAGAGGCGTGTCAACCATGACAGCCCCACAAAATCCAGAGATTTGAGGTACTCAGGGCAGATCTCATCCACCCCCGAAGCCCTGCCACCGCGGAGCTTATTCTCGGTGACTTTAGCCTTGGTGATGAAAGAGTCCAACCCCGAGTCCCCAACCTCTGTTTCCACCAGGGAATGCGTGATGTCAGGATTGAGGAGATCCTCGGAGTACTCCTTCCACCGCCCGATAATTTCCTCAGTTGAGGTCAGCAGCCTCCCACCCCCACTGTAAACAGTGTTGGGAAAGCACTGATTCCCCCTCCTGAGGTGCCGGACGGTTTGCCAGAATTGCTTCGAGGCCAACCGGTGGTCCTTCTCCATGGCCTCACTGAACTCCTCCCAGCCCCGAGTTTTTGCCTCTGTCACAGGGCCAGGCCGCAGCACGCTTGGCCTCACGGTACCCGTCAGCCGCCTCAGCAGTCCCACAAGCCAACCACAGCCGATAGGACTCCTTCAGGCACCGCAGACCTTACGGCCGCAGCTACGGGCAGCAGCATCGACAATAGATGCGGAGACCTTCAACCTTCAAAAGCCAAGTGGAGCATTACAGCTAACGCTTTAAAGCTAAATATAAAAGGTTTCTCCATAAAAATATGCAATAGTTAGTGTGAGGAGCCACAGTCCCGCCCCCCTGGACCTGGGACAGATATGGAGGAGATCTGAACCACAGACATCCAAAGGACCACCAGAGCACAGGCACCCCAGAAGAACCGGGGACTACCGCAACCTCCCCAGAGAAGAGCAGGGGAGAGTCCCAGGTCGCCCCGCCGGCAGCCGTCTATGCCTGAGCAGATCCAGCCATGGACCCAGAGACCTGAGACCTCAGGACTTATCACTCCCCAAGCAGAGGCCCGACAGAGTCCAGGGGTCCAGGCCCTGGCAAGCAGCCACCGGGGGTGAGCCAGCACACACCAAAGCACCCAGCCCCAGATACCGAGAACCACAAGTAAACCGGCGGACAGAGACACCAACCACTGCCAGGTAGTGTGGCGGGGAGGGAACAGACCCCACATTTGATGGGGGGCCTATAGTGATCCAGGAGTGGGGGCAGCCCAAGACCCAACCTGACACAAAAAACAGGCACACACAATCACATATTCCCACCCGCATGCGTACACATAAAAACACACAGTCACACCCACGCAGCCAACTAAAGACAAACAATAATGGACGTCGTACACTCTCTCACACTCCTCATACATACTCTATACTCCCAGGTCCAGGTGCCGATACCCCACAGGGACAACCAGCCCCTGGACCTAGGAGGTGGTCCCCAGAGCCCCCATGCACAGGACCACCACCCCAACTCCACAGCATGCCAAACAGAACAGAACACAGCAACGAGCATCCAAAGCAAAAGCCGTGCACAAAGCCCACACAATGCAATGTGCTCCCTCCAGCCCTCCGGAAACAAAGCCCCCCGCAAAAGTGCACCCCCGCGAGAAGAAGACCCCGCAGCATCCAAAAGTAGCCCCGCGGGAAAACCCACACCGAAGCCCACAAAAAGCAGAGAGCCCATAGAGCCAAGACCAAAACCCACCAAGAAGCCGAGACCAGCCCACCCCGAGATCAACCCCGGCCAGCCCACCCGCCCAAACCATGTAGACCCCTCCGACCCCCCTCTCCCAGACAGAACTGGGACCAGCGTCAGGAACCAGAACCCAAACAAGGAACCAGAATCTGAACCGGAACCACCCAGGTCCAAATGATGCCCATCCCCACTCAAGGCCAACCACCCACCTCCACCCTAGAAGAAAACCTACACCCACCCCAACATTCGAACAACTTCCAGAACGCATAACCCCCCCCCACCCCCCAAGGGGGAGGAAGCCAAAGGTGCCCCACCCCCACTAGGTGATGGAGCCGATTAAAGGAGCCCAGAGAGATTTTTCTGTTGTGGAGGCTCTAGACTTTCATAATCCAACAGAAGGGTTCTGTACTGGTTAATATTAAGAAGGTTTTTATTTTTCCAATTCATGAGGATAGTTTTCTTAGCAATACATAAGGCAGTGAAAACCATGTGAACTGAATTTGTCTCTGTGGTGACGTCATCTATGTTGCCCAACAAGCAAACTGAGGGGGAAGGTTAAATATTACATCTCAGACACTTTAATAAGTCTTCACATATCAGGCACCAGAACCTCTGCACAGGTGTACATAACCATAGTGCGTGGATGTAATTGTCAGGTATATTGCCTGTGCAGTGTAAGCAATTATTAGACGGTGCAAAATCCATCCTGAACATCTGTTGACATGTATAGTATACTCTATGAAGGATTTTATATTGTATTAATTGTAAACTGGTGTTACTAGTCATTTTAAAAGTTCAGGAACATATCTGAGACCAAAATGTTTGGTCAAAGTTAACTGATAAGTCCACCTCCGATTTCATAATAGGAAGGGAAATTGATTCATCTATATTAGACAGTGTATTTTATGTTCAATATTCATGCATTTTATGCCTTTAATATCTTTAGTTTGCCTGATTGCTGCCGTGAGTGGTTCAATAAAAATCCCAAATAATGAGGGGGACAGTGGGCATCCCTGCCTGATGACCCTCTGAAGATAGAAGCTGGAAGTGTGTAACTTTAACTCTTAACTATTTTATTTCCTGCAAATTATGAGCTCTAGTTTACAGCTACATTTTTCATATAATAAATTCACTTAGCATCAGGCTAATGACAGAAGGTGAGACAGACTGACCATTTTTCACACACTTACTGCTCCTCGACAAAAATCTAGTCCAGGGTTGTCCAACAGGGTTCGCTTACTCTCTCCTTTCTCCCCTATTAGGGTTACAAATATGTAGTTGTTGGTGCCTGAATACTCTGATGTTCCAGTGGCTACTGTGACAGTGTAGATCTCCATCTGAAGATTTACATAAAGAGAATAATTTAGTGATTAACTGAAAGACAAAGAAGACGTGTCAGTATATTGTTCTGTGAATAGTTGCCTGGCAGATTCAAACCCAGTGAGGAATAATTTTATTAACTTAACAGTTGTGAAACATTTGGGACAATTTTGTGCAACCTCATCACTAATTCTCTAATTCTTACATGATAGTGAAAAATTACTCATGTTTCTGCTGAATATATGAATATATTATTTAATATTAATACTTTAATATTATATTAAAGAACATTTCGGTCTGTTAAGGGTGGACCTGTAAATACCAGCTCGATAAGGTGGTGGTATTAGGACAGAATTGAAAGGGATGAGCCACGCTCTGGCATTATTGAGCAGCAAAACTCTGTACACACACAAAATGAATTCAGTTTCTTAAAATACACGAATTTAATAACAAAAATAAGTAAACTGAAAGTCAAACATATTTGGATGAACGAAGTCTTTACTATGTTAAAACAACCCAACTAAACTACCAATCAAAATGAAAGAATAAGGAAGACTAATGGGCTACAGTGAATCAAAGATTGTTGACAACCGACCGAAAGAGTGATGCAACATTACCATGCAATGTTTATGTTTCAGAACCAAGGATTATCTTAAAGAATCTGGAAATGAAGTTAAGTTAGTCTTGGAACTAAATTAGGCAATATTTGTTATACCTTTAAACAACCATTTACAATGCAAGATCAGATAAAACATTATTTTCATAAAGTAATATTTTAAAGAATGACTTGCTGAATAAAACCAACCTTCTGGATGACTAATTCTCAACAGTGTTTAATCAGCTGCCTTTATTTATTAAAATATTTAAAGAAATATTATTTTGAATAAGAACCAAACCTTTTGAATGAATGGGTCTTAATGGTGTTTAATTAGTTATCACTTTTAGTAAAATAATATTTAAGTAAATATTACTTCCTAGATTGGAAACTAACAACCTTTCTGGGTAAATGATCTTCAGCTGACTCATAAGTTGGGCAAGCACGTGTTCTTAGCCGTTAGAGGTTGGAGCTAACAAAAGAAGCTTATAGCTGGTTACCAGAATCACACACACACCTTTAAAATACCACAAATAAAAAGGTTTGAAATGCATAAGAGTGGATGCATAAGCAGATGTTTTGTGTTTAAAAACCTCCCTTTAAATAAAGTTTGTCTTAACTTCAGTTTTATTTATTTTTTATTTATTTATATAGCACCAATTCACAGCACATGTCGTCTCAAGGCACTTCACAAAGTCAGGTACATACATTCCAATTAATCCTAACCGTTGAACAGTTTGGGCTTTATGTTTGTTTTGGTTTTGCTGTAAGGTGGTTTTTTTTCCCTTATGTTGTGCTTCTTAGTTTGGTCATAGTTCTGTCATTTATTATTTCTGCGTTCTTCTTCATATTTATTAGTCCAGCCACTCACTGGTTTATTAATGTCCTTCTGTTTTCCTGTGTTCTGACTTTTCCTTCATTGATGCCCCTTAGTAGTTTCTCCCCTTGTCCTTAGATCCCCTTCAGTTATTATTTACTTAGAGGTTTGTTTAGATTTTTGTTTAGATTAGTTTAGATTAGTTGTTCTCCCCAGCCTTGCTTAAAGTAGAGTTCCCTCCCATTTAGTTCTTTATGTTTATTTGTCCTCCCCGATTCATTACGTTAGTATAGTTCTTTGTGTTTAGTTCCTCTCTGGTAGTTGTATTTAGTTATTGGTTACTTCCCTTTACGTTCTTGTGTTGTTTAGATTAGTGGTTGTATTTGGTTTTCGCTTCCCTGCTCCTCCTTGTGAATTATTGTTTGTTTATCTTTAGATCTAGTTTCCCTTTGGTTTATTTATAGTTTAGTTTATCTAGTGTCCCTGCGTTTCCCAGTCGTATCACCATAGTAACCATTCATTCCCTCAGTCTCCACAGCCGGTTCTCGCACCTGTTCTCACTTCTCTTCTGATTAACTTAGCTTCCCTCTTATCGGTCCATTCACCTCCTCTCCCTGCTCCTATACCTGGTTGTACTCATTATTCTCCACTGCTTCCTCACTTCATGCAAGCCATGTATGTCATGTCTCTCCTCGAGCTCTATGTATTTCCCTGCATTGTGCTAACCAGGGTATTTCGTCTGTGATTCTCCAGGGACCTTGTAAGTGCTGAACTACAAGCCTTTGTTAAAGAAGATCTTACTTTACAATATGCTGAGCCCTAGTCCCTGTTTGCATGTTGCTCCAAAACAACCTCAGATCGTGACAGTTTTTCTATCTAAGGAAACCCAGCAGATTGCATTGAGTCAAAGACTTGTAGCATTCACTCCTCCTGGATGAGCAAGTAGCGAGAGTGGACAGTCACTGGCGGTGACTTTGAAGCAATCCCTCATACTGAGCATGCATGTTGCGAAACTTTGCAAAACTTTAAAAAAAAAAATCACAGCAGAGCACATCCTTAGCTGAGTGCTAGTCTGCTAACACTTACTGTAGCTCAGTTTCTCAACACAAACAAAAACAAACATCATTAAATAAATATTATTTAGATTATTTACCTCTAAACTAATCTTCTCTGCCCAAACACTACCTCTTACATGAACTGTGCTGAAGAGAAGTTGTCCTGGCGTTGAGGAAAAACATCCACTTGTGGGTAAACAAAGGGTTAACTTGCAGCTGTGGGGATGTTAGTTGTGGGAAAGAGCTTTTAAGCTGGCTCAGCTGAACTGTACGACAAAGGCACGTTCGGCTCCTTGAGTGGCCGCGATGCGGTGGGGTAGCTTTGCTAAAATGCAGTCATGGCCTTCTTTTCCAGGCCGTGGGGAAATCCACTTCGATTAGGGCTGCTTCTGAAGGCCTCGGAAGAAAGGCCAAGTCAAGCTTGTCTCATTACACCCTTTATATGAATGAATGCCGGGTACTCGAACAGCAAATCATTACTTAACTTAGTTGCATGTGATCGTAGTCAGTCTGGATCCAAGTTGAAGAGTTATGTCTGCTTACCAGCAAGAGACATGCTGTCTGTCCTTCCAGCTTTGCTGGGGACCTGTGTGGAAGAGTCTGTTAGTTGGAACGCAGGGTTTTTATTTAAACAGTGACGTCACGGGAAGTCCGCTGTCCTTCTGTTCCTGGGCTGAGTTAGCAGTAGGTTAATGTGATTTATTTTAAAAATTGCAGAAAAGATCAAACTGGCCTTTAAATGTTGTAATCCATTGCTGGACCTGAAACATTTTTCCTTGTTGTTTGATTTTAAATGTTTTTAGTTGAAAAATAAGCTTTGTTCTGCTCAATAGGTTGCTGTAATCATACTTGTAAAAGTGTAAACTATGATACACTCTATCTAGAGGAATCCAAACGATAGATAGTCAGCTAAAAGGGCATTAGAGTGTTGTTTTCCTGTTAGTGGTAAGACACAACTGTAACATTTGTCTGATTAACTGCACTGTGTGGAAAAAATATGCAGTCTGCAGTTAAGGACATTCCAGCCAGGCTTGTCTACACTACTCACTGTGTTTGTGGCGGTGTTGATGCTGGTCCTATTTCAAAAAACTGGAATTTTATAGTTCCAAACGTTGTTTTATTTTAATTATTAGTATTAGATTATTATTATTAGACTTAGTGGTAAATATGTTTTTCAAGCAATACTTTTCCTGCTTTATCAACAGCATATGTGAGCCATATCCTGTAGTTTGGTAACCTCTACTTAAAACAGCACTGTCAGTATTGCCTGTTTAGATATCTGGAACATGTTGAACTTATAGGGAAACCAAACATATTGCTCTAGGAAATTTCCCTACCAATGTATGCAAACAAAATCGTGGAATACATTAAAATAGTGCTGCATTCACATACTTTGCAACTTGGATTCTAATCTGAATAAAGGTTATGATTTGAATATCATATCTAAGCAAATATACCAGCCATATTCGTGCAACAGAGCCAATACAATAAGAGATGCATTGTATTCTAGACCAGATGAGACAGTTTTTTTTTCCTACAGCCACAGGCATCATGACATATATCCGGGTCTTCACATTTTACTGTAATCTGTCCATCAGGTGCTAATAACATCTCACAGCAATCACTTGCACATCTCCCCCCGGCGCCCACACACACACACACACACACACACAGAAACACAAACACTCTCCTTGTTCTATATGTTATGAGGACCTTGCATTGACTCTCATTGACTTCCATTACTTTCCAGTCATTTTCAACCCTTTCTATGGCCTAACCCTGACCCTATCCCAAACCATTACCAGTACATACCGAACCCTAAGTCTAACCTTAATTCACACCTTAATCCCAAACCTTATCAAAAAATGTGAGGACCATGAAAAATGTCCTCACATTGCAACAAACAAACCTCACTTTCATGGTGAAATACAAAAACACACACAAATAAATGCAAGCATATATGTGGGTAAAAAGGTAAAGAAACATGTTATGAAGTGCTTTGCTTTGCAATTGCAGTCCCGTTAACATACATCTTTCTATTACTTAAATACTGACACTGATGTCACACCTTCTTGTAAAATTTAAATCTCTAAGTATTTTTTATTTCAATTTGATGAGCATTATGGAACTTTCACAGGTATTTTTTCTGCTTAAGGGACACAGAGAACATTATTCTCAGGTAAGTTCTGAACTCTAGAAAAAAATTGTTTTGTTGAAATTGGACTTGTTTCGCTGTAGACTTCTCTTTCATTTTTGAATAAAATCAGCAGCATTTGTCTATACAAATTTTGCATGCGCCTTTTGAGAATTAGTCCTCATCTAAAATAAAGTTAGATGCTTTAGATGCAAAGCTATTAGAAGGAAAAACCGAATCAACACCAAAAGATGAACATCAGTCAATTTTTTGCGCTCGGAGCTGAGTGTAACTTTTCTGACCTTGTTTTCCAGCAGATTTCCTCTCATCCAGTTTGTTGCTTGACTACTCACTGGTTTTGTCCTCTTAACTCTGAGCTCTGGTTCGTCTCTCTTCTGTCTTCTTAACAGTTTGAACAGGAATGTTCAGCTACTGAGGTCACTGGTGCAGCGGTACGTCACTCCAACAGAACAGATTTCACTAACGTCTTCTCTGTACGCCTGTGAAAGAGAACAGACAAGCCCTTTATGGGATCTCACCTCACTCTTTGGCACGCACACACACACACGCACACACACACACACACACATCCATGGATTAATATCTTTTTGAGGACTTTGCATTGACTTCCATTCATTTTCATTCATTTCTATGGCCTAAACCTGACCCCACCCCTAACCCTTTGACCATCTTCATAGAAGGCAACTACATGGCGGCCATTTTGTGTTGAGTACTTAAACAGTATGTACTGCTGTTCCAACAGCTAGACAACAGTGATTAAATTTAAAAGGCAATTTCATAGACTTTTGCATATAGGCTATTAGCACATCAGAACCAGACCCAAATTCCATCAGAACTAAGAGAAAATATCCATCAGAACCAGTTAGGAACCTTCCATCAGAACCAGGTCCAAACTCGGTTCCCCCAGTGGGCCCACCACCTGCAGGGGGAACCGTGAGGGACCGGTGCAAAGAAGATTGGGTGGCGGACGAAGGTGGAGACCTCAGCGGCCCAATCCCCGGATGCTTAGGCTGGCTCTAGGGATGTGGAATGTTACCTCGCTGGGGGGGAAGGAGCCTGAGCTTGTGCGGGAGGTCGGGAGATATCAACTAGAAATAGTCAGGCTCGCCTCCACGCACAGCGTGGGCTCTGGAACCCATCTCCTTGAGAGGGGCTGGACTGTCTTCTACTCTGGAGTGGCCCACGGGGAGAGGCGGCAGGCTGGGGTGGGTTTGCTTGTTGCCCTCTAGCTCAGCCGTCTCGTGTTGGGGTTTACCCCGGTGGATGAGAGGGTCGCATCCCTGCGCCTTCGGGTCGGGATAGGTCTCTGACTGTCGTTTCGGCCTACGGGCCGAGCGGTAGTGCGGAGTACCCGGCCTTCTTGGTGTCCCTGTCGGAGGTGCTGGATAGTGCCCCTCCCGGGGACTCCATTATTCTGCTGGGGGACTTCAACGCCCACATGGGAAACGACAGTGACACCTGGAGAGGCGTGATCGGGAGGAATGGCCTCCCCGATCTGAATCCGAGTGGTGTTTTGTTATTGGACTTCTGTGCTAGTCACGGATTGTCCATAATGAACACAATGTTCAAGCATAAGGGTGTCCATCAGTGCACTTGGCACCAGGACACCCTAGGCAGGAGGTCAATGATCGACTTTGTTGTCGTATCATCAGACCTTTGGCCGCATGTTTTGGACACTCGGGTGAAGAGAGGGGCTGAGCTGTCCACAGATCACCACCTGGTGGTGAGTTGGATCCGCTGGAGGAGGAGAAAGCTGGACAGACTTGGCAGGCCCAAGCGCATGGTGAGGGTCTGCTGGGAACGCCTGGCGGAGCCCTCGGCCAGGGATGTATTCAACTCCCACCTCCGGGAGAGCTTTTACCAGATTCCGGGGGATGTTGGAGACATAGAGTCCGAGTGGACCATGTTCTCCGCATCTATTGTCGATGCTGCTGCCCGTAGCTGTAGCCGTAAGGTCTGCGGTGCCTGTCGCGGCGGCAATCCCAGAACCCGGTGGTGGACACCGGCAGTAAGGGATGCTGTAAAGCTGAAGAAGGAGTCCTATCGGTTGTGGTTGGCTTGTGGGACTCCTGAGGCGGCTGACGGGTACCGTGACGCCAAGCGTGCTGCGGCCCGGCTGTGGCAGAGGCAAAAACTCGGGCCTGGGAGGAGTTCGGTGAGGCCATGGAGAAGGACTACCGGTCGGCCTCGAAGCGATTCTGGCAAACCTTCCGGCGCCTCAGGAGGGGGAAGCAGTGCTTCGCCAACACTGTTTATAGTTGGGGTGGGAGGCTGCTGACCTCGACTGGGGAGATTATCGGGCGGTGGAAGAAGTACTTCGAGGATCTCCTCAATCCCGCCATCACGCATTCCCTGGTGGAAACAGAGGCTGGGGACTCGGGGTTGGACTCTTTCATCACCCAGGCTGAAGTCACCAAGGTGGTTAAAAAGCTCCGCGGTGGCAAGGCCCCTGGCAGACCGGGGTGGTGGTCCCCCTTCATAAGAATGTTGGACTCCGACAGGGCTGCCCTTTGTCACCGGTCCTGTTCATAACTTTTCTCCTGTTCATAACGTTTCTTCCAGGTTCTGATAGAGTTTCCATCTGGTTCTGATAGAGTCTGGACATGGTTCTGATGGATGTTTGTATATGGTTATGATGAAGATTTATACAAGGTTCTGATGGACATTTGTTCCTCTTTCTGATGGAGTTTGGGTCTGGTTCTAATGGAGATTTGTTCCAGGTTCTGATGGAGTTTGGACCTATGAAGATTGTCTTAACATCATAAGTAACAGAGTAGCGCTTTCGTTCTGGTTCTGATAGAGTTTCCATCTGGTTCTGATGGAGTTTGGGTCTGGTTCTGATGAATGTTGGACCTGGTTCTGATAGAAGTTTCCTCCTGGTTCTGAAGGAGATTTGGACCTGGTTATGGTGGAGTTTTCTTCCTGGTTCTGGTAGGTTTGACCTGGTTCTGTTAGACTTTTGACCTGATTCAGATAGAGGTTTGTACATGGTTCTGATGAAGATTTGTACTAGGTTCTGATAGAGATTTATTTCTGGTTCTAACAGACCTTTCTTCCTAGTTCTGATAGAGTTTCCACCTGGTTCTGATAGAGTTTGGTTGGTTCTGATGGAGATTTATACAATGTTCTGATGGAGATTTGTCCCTGGTTCTGATGGAGATAGGGTCTGGTTCTGATGGAGATTTTTTCCTGGTTCTGATGGATATTGAGCCTGGTTCTGATAGACCTTTCTTCTTGGTTCTGTCAGAGTTTGGACCTGGTTCTGATGGAAGGTTCCACTTATCCGGAACCGGGTCACGGGGGCAGCAGACTCAGCAGAGACACCCAGACGTCCCTCTCCCCAGACACCTCCTCCAGCTCCTCCGGGGGGAGCCCAAGGCGTTCCCAGGCCAGCCGAGAGACATAGTCCCTCCAGCGTGTCCTGGGCCGTCCCCTAGGCCTCCTCCCGGTGGGACGTGCCTGGAACACCTCCCGAGGAAGGCGTCCAGGAGGCATCCGGTATAGATGCCCGAGCCACCTCAACTGGCTCCTCTCGATGTGGAGGAGCAGCGGCTCTACTCCGAGCCCCTCCCGAATGGCCGAGCTCCTCACCCTATCTCTAAGGGAGTGCCCGGCCACCCTACGGAGGAAGCTCATTTCACTCGCTTGTATCCGGGATCTCGTTCTTTCGGTCATGACCCAAAGTTCATGGCCATAGGTGAGGGTAGGAACGTAGACTGACCGGTAAATCGAGAGCTTCGCTTTTCGGCTCAGCTCTCTCTTCACCACAACGGACCGGCACAGCGCCCCCATTACTGCGGCAGCCGCACCGATCCGTCTGTCGATCTCCCGCTCCATTCTTCCCTCACTCGTGAACAAGACCCCGAGATACTTGAACTCCTCCACTTGAGGCAGGAACTCCCCTCCAACCTGAAGAGGACAAGCCACCCTTTTCCGGTTGAGTACCATGGCCTCTGACTTGGAGGAGCTGATCTTCATCCCAGCCGCTTCACACTCGGCTGCAAACCGTCCCAGCGCATGCTGTAGGTCTTGGCTAGAGGGGGCCAGCAGGACCACGTCATCTGCAAAAAGAGGAGACGAAATCCACTGGTCCCCAAACCAGACCCCCTCCGGCTCTTGGCTGCGTCTAGAAATCCTGTCCATAAAAGTTATGAACAGGACCGGTGATAAAGGGCAGCCCTGCCGGAGTCCAACATGCACCGGGAACAGGTCCGACTTAGTGCCGGCAATGCGGACCAAACTCCTGCTCCGCTTGTACAGGGACCAGATGGCCCCTAATAAAGGGCCCCCGATTCCATACTCCTGGAGCACCCCCCATAAGGCATCACAAGGCACACAGTTGAAAGCCTTCTCCAGGTCCACAAAACACATGTGAACCGGTTGGGCAAACTCCCATGAGCCCTCGAGTACCCTGTAGAGGGTATAGAGCTGGCCCAGTGTTCCAAGGCTAAAACGAAAACCACACTGCTCCTCCTGAAGCCCGAGGTTCGACTATCGGCCGGACTCTCCTCTCCAATACCCTGGCGTAGGCCTTACCAGGGAGGCTGAGGAGTGTGATCCCCCTGTAGTTGGAACACACCCTCCGGTTTCCCCTCTTATGAAAGGGGACCACCACCCCGGTCTGCCAGTCCTTTTTTTTTAATATCTTTTATACTTTTAAAAATATTCAGTTTTTTATGAATTTTTTGCTCCCATTGGAATGAATGGAAAACAGCAAAAATTCTGCTAAAATTTCACTGTTTTTGCCATTTAACTACTTCTGCATACTTTCAGCTAAAAACACCATTCAACTTTTAAAATGCTTTCACAGCCTTCTGCTATTATTGTATGATTAAACTTTTTGATATCTTTTACAGTTTTTCTACAATTTTGATTCAAACTTTATTACAATTTTTTCAGATTTTCAGTTTTATAATGTAATCCAATGACGGAATGTTCGTGTTGTTAGAGTGTACACTGTAGGTTTTTGAATAACCTGAGAAAGAACGAACAAACTGTCCTCACTCACTCAATTTTCATTCTAGCTATACAAATTGTTGTAATTATAGATTATTGATTAATTGAATATTTATCAAGAATTATAATTAAAATCATAATCCGATAAAATTAACTCCTTAATCAAAATCCTCGTTTATGAATTGAAACCAGAGCTGTCCTCTGGTGTTGTAATTATGGCTCAAGGCCTCTGATAATTACAATTATTAAATGTCACTGTTTAATCAACCATTTCTGCCGAAACGTGGGAAACTTTGCCTTACAAATCACTTTTGCACAAAATAAACACCAAACGCCTTCTCTTTCTCTACGTGAAAATTTATGAAATAAATCAGCCTGATACAATCAACTCTCCGATTCAATAATCTTCACCTACTCAAACATGCAAAGTTCTACATAAAAGGGTAAAATATCTAACTAACAAAATAAAGCAAAACAGCAGTGTGTTTGTATTGAATCAGCCAGCAGTTATGGCAAAAGTGGTAATATGACAAAGGAATGTGGTGTTGAACGAAGTTTGAAAACAGCCCGCCAGATAGCGTGGCACAGCGGGACACGGGCTGTCATAAAACCCCCCAAAGCAAAGTTGTAAACTCAGCTTAGACAAAGAGTCATAAACCTTTTGGCGGCAAGTTAGCAAGCAGTGAAGTTGGAACAAAGAAAATGGTGAATTTCACCATGAGGTTACTGTCGTAGTCCAGTATTACCGGCGCTCCGGTGTTCGCACGGTAGACACAAACTTGTGAGACACGGCGGCCTCAACGGTCAATACAGCACATCAGGGTTCAATACAATGTTGCATGCAAATACAATGTCATTACATCAGACTATAAGTGGCGATTCTGATCGCGCTAAAAAAATCCTATCTCTCTACCCTGCCCAGACTACTCCTAATAAAGAAATCAAAGAAAATAATAAAAGATGGGTATTACTTTGTGGAGCAATTCTTCAGGGCTGCCAGCGTGAGGGGGAGAGGAGGAGGGGAAAAGTTGGAAGTTAACGTGCGTCCACGGTTAACTTTGGGAAGAGCGGTCAATCTTCGTCCTTTGGCCTCCTTGGCGAAAACTCCGTGGTTTTTTGGTTACGTGTTAAACTAACACCTTCGATCGGTAAAGTTGAAATTTCTGGCCTTCTTGTTCCAGGAATTTCTGTCATGAACGTTCTTTTTGTTGGCCAACAGGAGAATGTAAGTCCACTCGGGATCTCGTCTCCAGAGTTGCTGCTCCAGTTGCGTGGTCACCTCGAGGTCCCCAGCTGAAAGCAAGGTTTAAAGCGTCCGCCTTCCATATATAACCTCGTGTGACGTCAGACCTCTTGTGATGTCAGACTTGGGACGTCCCCGTCCTACCAGCCGCAGTGCCCACTGGGATTTGTAGTGGTGGACAATACTGGATACAAAATGGCCGATGATGTCGGAAGGCCTGGTGGTGTCCAGCAATGTGTAAATGGCCCAATATTCAGCAAACAAGTGTTCCAACAAAATTATACATCAAAACGTAGGATTCTCTATCGCGATTAAGAAAATGTCACCCTCATGGACGTGGGACTAACAGTTTTCCAGCAACATGCCCCAAAGTCAACACACACTGAATGGAAAACCTATATGAATTTCAGAAAAAATCTGAGCAAAAAATCCTTAAACTCACATGCTTTCGAATCGCCGGCTCTCGTAAACCATTTAAGGAGGAGACATGAGCCTAGTGCAGATTTATTTTCAGACCTTGCTGGCGCTCACAGTGAAGGAATTGTTTTGATACCTTTTATTGTTTTGTCATAAAAAAATGTTGTTTAGGAGTACCAAATCTGTCCTTCCCAAAATCGCTTGAAATTGAAAAATGTCAAAATTATCAACTTTTCTACACTGTCACATCTACACGGATTTATGTAGACACATGAAAATCTCCAGGATTGTTCACCGATGCCTGCTGATACCTACGGTCCAAATATTGTTTGGATACCTTTTATCATTTTCTCGTGAAGTAGGTTTGTTTGAGAGTGAAAAATTCACCTTCACTCAGGTTAAAAATGGTCAAAATGATCCACTTTTTCACAGGGTCACACCTCTCAGACAGATTTTGTAGAAACATGAAAAGCTCCATGATTGTTCAGCAAGGCCTGCTAATTCATACGATGCATGAATCAAATCAATACGCCTTATAGTTTTCGAGTTATCAGACATTGTTCGAGAGCACGTTCAGGCATTTTTGTGTTTTTCTCAATTTTTCCTTTTCTTTTCACCTAGTGTTGTGCCTTTAATATTATATTTTCAAGATAAAAGTGTTAATATTCTCATTTCCCTGTCCGTTCCGATAAAACCAATCCAACAATGACGTCAATAGTCCTCATGGTTTCCGAGTTATGGGCGGTAGTTCGGGAGCATGCGCCTCCATGTTAAAAAGCCTACGCCAGGGGGAGACACAGACTGTCGTGTTTTGTTTTTTTGTTTGTTTGTTTTAAAGTTCTTAAAAGCCAGGAAACAATCGTTTATAAACTAGAGTTGCTAATCACAATACTGGTCCTAACTTTAACTGCTCTCAAGAATAACAGTTTAAAAAACTTTAGAGAGCTGTACGTCACATCTTTATTGATATAGGAAAACACCATGAATAACAATGTGAGCTTCGCTTCCGTTAAGAAAAGAACAATAACATCAAGACAGAACCCACCTCTGCCATGTTCAGGTATAGCTGATCTTGTAAAGTTTTGGTAGGACAGTGTGTTTGAGCGTTTTGCACCAGCAGCAGGACAATTAGTTTTCTGACGGTCTGCAAGCGGACCATCCTCACGTTAATAAGCAGACATGGCCAACCGCTCATACCAACCCCCACCCTTTTTTTCCACCCGTTCAACAGCCTCTTTCTGCTCCTCGCTATGAATAACGACCTTTGTAGTAATACCCCTGTGTGTGTTATGTGTGTTTGTGAAATGACACAATATGAAACCAGTTATAGGAATACATTTTTATTCTCATTTCCTTTGGGAATACACTCACATGATGCAACAAGGTCACACAGAGATATGTGGTACAAGACAATGTCATGACACACACAAAACAAAAACAAAAAAACACAATTGTACACAAGCGGCTAGCACGAGCCGTAGGGGACACTCTGTTCCAAGGGGACAGCCTCTGTGGGGGAAAGGCTTTCGTGCACCCGACAAGCACTAGACGAGCATTTTTTTGGTTTGTTTGTTTGTTTTTCTTTTGTTTTATTGTGTTTTTCTTTACTTTTCCAGGATCGACGGGCTCCGGTTGTACCGTGACATTGGAGGAGCCGAGTTGTTGTTTTTGCCTTTTGCACCATGTGCAGCGTGACACCCGCAAGGACCTTCGCAGCAGCAGCAGCGGCAGCAACAGCAGCAGAAGCAGCAGCAGCTTAGTGCAAATCCTCTGACATCACATCATCATCAGCAGCAGCAGCAGCGGCGGCAGCCTCCCGGAGCGAACGTTTGCACACACGGCAGCACGGAGGTCTGCAGGATCTACACACATACTCGCGACAGAGTCAGCAGAGCAAGCTGGTCTTGCAGTCCTTGTTGCGGGGGTACGAGTGGCACCTCTTCCTGTTTCTCTTTTTCTCTTCGGTGGCCTCGTCCTCCTCTCTTTTGTCATCGTCCTCCTCCTCTTCCTCTTCATCCTCTTCTTCGTCTTCCTCCTGCTCATCGTCGTAGTCCTCCGCTGCAGCGGACTCCTCCTCCACGACCGCCGGCGCCGCCCGGCGAGCAGACTCTCCTCTAGACGCCAGGGACCGGCATTACGAGCGTCCCTGACCAGCTGAGCTGAGAAGCGCCCATGTACACGCTCATCCTCCACGCGTAGCTGGATGTGGTGTTGCAGGCCACCCACAGCTTGATCCCGTACTTGCCCGGCTTGCTGGGTATGTACTGGCGGAAGGCGCATCGTCATCGAGGGGGGGGGGGGATACGGGAGAGGAGAGAGGAGATTGGAAGATGAGACGGGAGAGGAGACAGGAGAGCAAAGGAGAAGAGACAGGGGAGAGGAGAGAGGAGATTGGAAGATCAGAAGGGAGAGGAGAAGAGAAGAGATGGGAGAGGAGAGGAGAGGAGAAGAGAGAGGAAATTGGAAGATGAGGAGAGCAGAGAGGAGACGAATGAAAATAAATAAAAATGAGCGAAAGCAACTATTAGTAAAAATACTCAAACACAAAAAATAAAATTGGAACCAGTGACCACCACAAACCATGATACACAAACAAACAAACAAACCCCCATGAACCTCTGAAGGGTACCGGACGCTCGTCCACGGTGACCTCGGGTCTCGGCATGTACATGGCGGGGAGAAGTGCAGACCACGTGTCCCACAGCTCTCGGACCAATTCAATTCAGTTTTATTTATATAGCACCAATTCACAACACATGTCATCTCAAGGCACTTCACAAAGGGTTTGGAATGGTATAGGGTTGTTGGGGAGGTTAGATTAAACTACTGAGTGTTAGAGTTTGGCCATTTTAGAATGGGCTATGTGTAGGGGTACTAAGTATAATAATACACTGATAAAGTGTGCCCATGTAGAGCCCACTGGTGGCCATTGTTATACTAAAAACCACAAGGATTGGGATACCTTTCTCTGTCAGACTGATTATAACCATTGGAAAAGAGAAGGGGTCACACAGGTAGCAGAAATGGAGGGTGTGTTTGCACCTCAACCATAACTGACCCGGTTAAGGCTAAAGCTGACTCCCCCTTACTCCATCCAAAAGGGACGGAGGAGGGCAGAGGTAAAAATAATTGTTGAGTGTTGTTTCCTGTTGCATTGTGTGAAAGGTGGGTAACTTTAAAATGGGCTAAGTAAATTCAATCGAATCATACAGACTTCAAGTCAGGCACATGCATTCCAATTAATAACTAACGATTGAACAGTACAGTCAGATTCAGTTATTTATTCAAATTGTACAAAAAGTTTTTCTATCTAAGGAAACCCAGCAGATTGTATCCAGTCAGTGACTTGTAGCATTCACTCCTCCTGGATGAGCATGTAGCGACAATGGACAGTCACTGGCGTTGACTTTGCAGCAATCCCTCATAACTGAGCATGCATGTAGCGACAGTGAAGAGGAAAAACTCCCCTTTAACAGGAAGAAACCTCCAGCAGAACCAGGCTCAGTGTGAGCGGCCATCTGCCACGACCGACTGGGGGTTTGAGAGAACAGAGCAGAGACACAAAGAGAACAAAGAAGCACTGATCCAGGAGTACTTTCTATGGGAAGGAAAAGTAAATGTTAATGGATGTAGCTCCTTTAGTCGTTTCACCTAGAAAGAAAGAACAGATAAACTCTGAGCCAGTTTTCAAGGTTAGAGTCTGAAATAGAGCACATATAATTAGTCAGAGTAAAAGCTCAGTCAATCGCCATGTCTAGGAGAGAGAAAGGGTGGTCCAGAATCCGACTTATCTGATCTTTTGGAATGTGAATACAGTGGGACCGACCAAGGCGGACCAAGACGTGACTTTGACATCATTTTCCATCACATTCGTCACAATTTTGTGCCGCCCAGCAGGAAATGGTAGCAGTTAGCAAAACAGACGGGGGGTCTAGAATATTACTGCACAGTGGAGAGACAGCGAGACGTTAGAGCTTGTTAATAAACAAAGATAACGCTTTATTCAAGCTTAATTGAAAGGCTCATTGGAACCGTCTGGATGTGGGACGTAGTTTGTATTGTAAAATTCGTATACAACTCTGACAATAAATTGCTTCTGTTGCGCAATTAAAATATGTTATGATTTATGATTATTGATTACAAATATTTATCAAAATTTATTATAAAAATCATAATTTGAAGAAATAAATTCCAACCAAAGATCATTCCTATGAATAAAGATCAAAGATACACTCTGGTGGTGTGACTACTGGGCTCATAGAACTTAATAATTACCATTAGTTAATTATCATTAATAAATAATAACTATTAAACAAAACCACGCCAAATGTCAACCGTTTCACCGAATGGTGGGGTTCGAACCTCCTCTTGACAGATAATCACTCTTACACAAAATAAACACTGTCTCTTTATCCATTTGAAAATGTATTAAACCAATAATGCCTATTACCATCAAACTATTCGGTCCAACAACGTTCAACTAAGCATGCACTATTCTACAAGAAGGGGTACACTAATAATCAAAATTAGGAATATGTGTTGGAGGGTAAATGTGGATCAAACCAGCAGTTTATGGACGAATGACGATAACACAACAATTTGGATTAACTGGGAAAGATGAACTAAGGCGATAGAACTCAACGTGATCCACATGGGCAGCGCCTTCGGGTGTGTCTTATCTCCTTATCAGCATGCAGTCACAACCCCCCCCCCAAAGCGGGAACTCCGTGAAACACAAAGGGCCATAAACTGTAACACAATGAGCTACATACGAGGCTCAGTTCATATCTTCAGTCTGCCTTAAGAATGTACTTTAACCTTAACTGAGTCGGCGCTCAGTTGTTAAAAACACAGTAAATGCTTCAGGGTTCAAAAGTGTTAAACAGCAATCAGAAAGTTCCGGAGAACTGCAATGAAGCATTGCGAGCAACATACAACTTAAAGCACATTAAGTTAAAATTACCCTAACTATCCTATTTCATCCTGTCCAGGCAATTTCTATAGCACTAATAAAAGGAACGGGATTACCTGGTGTCATCTTCTCTGAGCAGCAAATAGAAGCGGGGCTTCGTTTGTCACGTGTCCATGACGAACTCAGGAATGGTCAGCTTCTCCAATTTCGGCAGAAAAGGGAAAAATGATGGACCGCGCACAGTTGACAACAAAACAAAACAGGAAAATGTGTCTCCTTTGGAAAAGCTTTGTGGGTTTTCTAGATTTGCGCATTACAGACACGCCTTCGATTGGGATATGAATAAACCAAAGTTTAACATGGGTTTAAGTCTTTACACATTAGCTCTTTCGAACGATTGTGGGATTTAGCATAAATCCTGTCTCTAAATTATCGAGATTCAGGGAAAATATTGGAATTGCACTACCTAGGCTATAAGTTAGGTGTGTTGTGGATGTTACAAAGTCTCTGTTGCGGTAGACTTTAGGATTTCCTTACTTTAGGAACACGGTAATTAGGAATCCATATCTTGGTGAGGCTATCTACAGATTAACCAACTTCTCTCATTAAATTTTGCATTAAATGTTTGGTCACTTGTGTGTCCATTAAATCATTCTTAATCACTTCTGTGAGGGTTTGCAGTGCATGCAAAGTGTTAATGGAAAAGTGCAAACTTACAGTAAACACTGTGCTCTGCAGGTAGTTTTATTTTTAACTGTTTCTGTTATAGGGAAGTTGTTAGTGGTGACACATGCACCTATCTGAACTGGTCCCACTCATTGGTCTCTCCTTTCCCCAGTATGGAGACAAGCTCTGTTCTTGGGGAGGAGAGTTCAATATAGAACTCCATCTGGTTTAGCAAAAGAGCAGCAGCTGGGATAGCGGTGTCTTTTGGTGCTAAAAAGCATCCAACCCACCCTAAAGAAACAGTTAGTAAGCCATCTAATTGGAGGTTGTGGAGTGTGGCTTTGTAGCCCCTAGGTCCCCTAGAGGAGAGTAATGGGCGTAAGCTAAAGTGCCCCCTCTTTGGTCTGTTAAAACAATGCTGAAAGCATGGAAGAGCTGTTTTATG
Organism: Crenichthys baileyi; assembly: GCA_036173005.1. Lineage (NCBI taxonomy): Eukaryota > Metazoa > Chordata > Actinopteri > Cyprinodontiformes > Goodeidae > Crenichthys > Crenichthys baileyi. The sequence continues at coordinate 22,881 of JAHHUM010001839.1, read as the reverse complement.
CCAATCTGCACACTTGAGGCGCACACTCTAGCTGTCTTAAGGAGAGGGCGGAGCCCTGCTAAAACGCTCCTTTCTCTGCTGAAAGGAGTGTGTGGCTACGTTGTTCCTCAGTTAAAAGGGGATTTTCTTGGCACAGGTGGTCATACAGCTTTCTACTGTTTTTTCCCTCCAGAAGGCTAGGAGCACTTTGAGAATGAAAGTTGTTTCCAGGTTCACTCCTTCCACCGCTTTGGGGTTGTAAGGTTTCACACCTGTGTTCTTCAAAGAGCTAAGAAATGAGGTATGACTGTGGGGAGTAGTTTCCTGGCTAGCCAGGTGCAGCTGTGCACCAAAGGTGCTTGCGACTGGCTCTGACGAGGACCGAGGCTTCGTCAGAGGTTCTTTGGGCTCCTCCAAGCTGGCAACCTGATTGGTCACAAGGCATGGTTTGCTGCTTGCACCCAGGGGTTTTGGCACCTCCACTTGGACCCAGAGTTGGTCCTGGTGGCAGTCAGTGAGCTGGGCCAGCCTGTTCAGCAGGTTCTGACCACCTAGGAGGGGCTCTGTGTCTAATGTGCACCTGTAGATGGGGTTGTGATTATGAATATGAATATATTATTTAATATTAATACTTTAATATTTCATTAAATCATATTTCGGTCTGTTAAGGGTTGTCCTGTGAATACCAGCCCAATAAGGCAGTGGTATTAGGACAAAATTGAAAGGGATGAGCCAAGCTCTGACATTATTGAACAGCAAAACTCTGTACACACATGGAATGAATTCACACAATTTCTTACAATACAATAATTTATTAACAAAAATAAGTCAACTCAAGTCAAACATATTTTAATCAACAAACTATTTACTATGCTAAAACAATCCAACTAAACTACCAAGCATAAACAAGCTATAAACAAGCTGATCAAAGATGGTTGAAAACAATGACCGAAAGAGTGATGCAACATTACCATGCAATGTTATTTATGTTTGAGAACCAAGGATTATCTTGAAGAATCTCGAAAAGAAGTTCAGTTAGTCTAGGAACTAACTTAAACAATAATTGATATACCTTTTAATAACCAATCACAATGCAAGATCAGATAAAACATTATTTTAATAAAATAATATTTTAAAGAATGATTTGCTGAATAAAACCAATTTTCTGGATGACCAATTCTCAATGGTGTTTAATTAGCTGCCTTTATTTATTAAAATAATATTTAAAGAAATAATATTAAGGAAATAGTAAAATAATTGTAAAGGAAATGTTATGTTGAATAGGAACCAAAACTTTCTTAGGGAAATATTATTTTCTAGATATAAAACTAACAACCTTTTTGGGTAAATGATCTTGGCAAGCAAGCACGCGTTCTTAGCTGTTAGCGGTTGGAACTAACAAAACAAGCTTACAGATTATCATCAGAATCAAACACATACCTTTACAATAACTTTAATAAAAGGGTTAAAATGCATAAGCATGGATGCCGTGTTATGGCCGATCTGTGTTTAAAATCACCCTTTAAAGAAAGTTTGTCTCAACTTTAAAAAACACAAACACAGAAAGACGAGTTTTAAACACAAACAAAACCAAACGTCATAAAACGAAAAATGTTTAGATTATTTCACTCTAAACAACTTCTCTCTGCCCAAAACACAACCTCTTACGTAACCCGTGCAGAGGAAAAGTTGTCCAAGGCGACGAAGTTGAAGAAAGCATCCACAGTGAACAAAGGGTTAACTTGCAGCTAACCTCCGTAGCTGTGGGGCATCTCGTTCTGTTGGCCGGCCAAACTGCACGTTACTGCTGTAGCCACGGTGATAGGGTCCGGTTGTCCTTCCTTCAGACCAGGAAAACTTCTCCACTTGGCGTTGTAGAGACAGGGTCTCTGCTGGGAACTCTCTGGAACACAGTTTGCTTCTGTAGACCTCAGAGAGAAAGTCAAGCAACACTTATACCTTAATTACCCCCGTTTATGAATGAATACCAGATACACAAAGGGCAGTTCTTTCCTGCTTAACTTAGTGCATATAATCACGTGATCGTATGACACTCTTGGATCCAGTTTGAAGAGTCATGTCTATGTGCCAGCAAAGAGACATCAGCGTGCTGTGTCCCTCCGTCCAGTTCCGCTGGGGACCTGCGTGGAAGAGGTCATTCTGTTGCAAAAGCGGGGTTTTTATTCGGACAGTGACGTCACGGGAAGTCCGCTGTTATTCCATGTTCTTGGCTGTGCTGGAAGTAGGTTAATGTGATTTATTTTGAAAGTTCCAGAAAAGTTCTTACTGGCCATTCATGTTGTAACCAATGGCTGTGGTCCCAACAATGGGGTGCACCAGAGTCATGTCTTAAACTGTGATGTCCAGCCCCAACAAACTCGTGATGCACGATGGGTCTTGGGTGTGGCTGGTGATGCTTACATAGCAAGCCTCACCCTAAAATATTTTACCGAGGGAGGGCATGGCTCTACTCACCTCCTCAAACAGGATTGAGCATGTCAGGCTGATCTCTGATTCTGTGTCAAAGAAAAATTTAGTTTGACACGCCCACCTATAATGGTCAGACAGTATATGTCAGAATCAGAATCAGAATCAGCTTTATTGCCAAGTTTGTACATACAAACAAGGAATTTGACTCCGGTACACTTGGTACACATATGTGACGTGTATGTTGGTGTGTATTTTGGTTCAGTTTACGTAAGAACTTTGGAATTATGGTTTGTGATGTTTTTCCTGGTGAGGTCCAAAGGGGTTTTGAAGTTTCCCAGATTTGTCTCCCCATCCAACCAGGTAGACACTGGTGGCTGTGGAGACTGGGTCCACGCCTAGTCATGCTGATGGGGCTTTCAGGAACAGGCTCACCGGATGATCAGCTGCCTCGAATGATGGTGGAGGTTGGGCGGCGGCCTGTCGTACTGCTTCTGCTGAAATCTTGCGGAATGCATCCTCCATCTACCGACTCAGGGTTCTTCCTGCATTTTGGTTCCAACCTGTACCATCAGACCTTTGGGCCTCAAGTGATGGTCAGGTCGTCTGTTCGACATGAAGTGGTCGGGCAATTTGGACTTTGGTTGGTATTCAGTACCACCTCCCTGGTCCAGCTGACCAAACCTACGTTTTTCCCTGAACCTGTTCTCAACATTGGTTCTGGTTGAAGGCATATCTCGGCCTTCTAACACAAAACTGTCATCTTCTGTTTGCATCAGTAAAACTCTAGCCTTGCACTCTGATCCATTAGTCGGATGTGCACGTGTTTCCCACGCCATCTGAGCATATTTTCGGATCTGGTGTAGGTTTTTGTTCTACAGTAAATAGTAACGTTGTATTGCACGCTTTCATGAAGATTATGGAGAAATAAAGATTTGAAAGCATGGTCCTCCTCTATGCATTGCGTACTTGGAAGTAAGTGGCTCTCAGGCGCTGGTAACACTCCCTGGGTGCTTTGTGTTTCTTTTGCTGATAGTGAAAGCACCAAGTGTTGCGAAGTATACTGGATATTCTTCCCTCAGGGCTTCACAAAGGGTGGAATAATGGTCTCGGACTCCAGGGGACAGGCCTTCCATGAACATATGAACGCTTCTGGTCATGGTTTTGCAAATAAGCTTCAACTTTTCACAGGTCGATGGGCAGTTCAGGTCTAAAAGACAACATTCGACCTCTCTAATTTGATCATCAAGTTCGATTCTGCGTTATTAGGGTCGCAATGCTCTATGTCTCGGGCAAGAGACTGAAACTGGCATGTGACCAATCCACTCTCAGGGATTGGTGCTGGCCCATCTGAGTCCGAATCTGAGGTTTCACTCCTGCTACGTCCACGGTGTGTCAGGACATCACGATCCATCCTTGGAGGAGGCACTGGAGGCTGCTCATGGTACACTGGTGGGCCCTGTGCTCCATGGACCCGGGTCCTGGGCAGCGGTTGAGGGCTGTATGATCCACCTGGGTCCCAGGGACGGCTGTCATGTCGCAAAGGTGAGGAATCACAGAGGAGGGTGCTGCGAGTCAAGTTTGAAGGCTGCTCGCCCCTAAACCTTGAATTACTTACTTCTACTGAGTCTACTCCCATGTATTGTCCATAGTTGTCCACTACAGTGGGGTGGGACACCGCACCACTGAACCTAATCTGACCATTCCCAACTGCTCTGGACCAGGTGGATGTGTGGGGAACACCACGAGCCTGAGAAGGAAATCTCTGGCGAGCCGCTTCCACTTTATTTAGCTCTGTGCTGGAGGTTGTCTCGGGGTGATGCAGGTGTGTCAAAGGTTTCAGCGTATGAGGTGAGATTTACCTCCACCTCCCGGTCCTCTAGGGATGGGGGTGTGTTCTGGCTACTCTCAGCTACCTCGTACCTTCTGGCTCTCAGTTCAGCTGCTTCCAACTTATCTTCCACTTCTAACAGTTCACACCTAGTGGGATCTGCTGTCTGCAAGGTATTGTCAAGCTCAAGCTGCAGTTTAACAAGCTGGTCAACTTCTAACATTACCCTTCTCTGATTTAAAAGAGTTCTTAATGACTTTCAGGCAACTCCTGAATCCTTGCTTCACATTTCTCAATGCTATATTCATTAAAACGTTTACGCTCTTCTAGGGATAACAGAATCAACGCTCCAATCTCTTCTTGTGCCTGCGTTCCTGTGGAGTAGGGGGTGACACGGGAGTGGATTTTCTCTCCGGCCCCATCCCGCTCCCACAGAAAAAAGTCTTGTCCCATCCCAATCCCAGGCCAGCATTAAAAAAAAAATCCTGTCCCATCCCACTCCTGGTAAATTGACTCCCACTCCCATCCCGCTCCCATTTAGAACGACTCCCACTCCCGTGCCACTCCCATTTTTGTTTCCTTTATTTAGTCGTTTGGCAATTTCTTTGTTTGAAGGACCAGTTAGGTCCCTGTTTTTAACTGTAGTAAAGGCCAGTTAAAGAATAATAATTTAGTTTCAGTTTATTTGTATATCGCCAATTCACAACACATGTCGTCTCAAGGCACTTCACAAAAGTCAGGTACATGCATTCCAATTAATCTTAATCATTGAACAGTGCAGCCAGATTCTGTTATTTATTCAAATTGGATAAAAAGTTTTTCTATCTAAGGAAACCCAGCAGATTGCATCAAGTCAGTGACTTGCAGCATTCACTCCTCCGTATGAGCATGTAGAGACAGTGGACAGTCACTGGCGTTGACTTTGCAGCAATCCCTCATACTGAGCATGCATGTAGCGACAGTGGAGAGGAAAAACTCCCTTTTAACAGGAAGAAACCTCCAGCAGAACCAGGCTCAGTGTGAGCGGCCATCTGCCACGACCAACTGGGGGTTAGAGAGAACAGAGCAGAGACACAAAGAGAACAAAGAAGCACTGATCCAGGAGTACTTTCTATGGGAAGGAAAAGTAAATGTTAATGGATGTAGCTCCTTTAGTCGTTTCACCTAGAAAGAAAGAACAGATAAACTCTGAGCCAGTTTTCACGGTTAGAGTCTGAAAGAGAGCACATAGAGTTAGTTACAGTAAAAGCTCAGTCAATCGCCATGTCTAGGAGAGAGAAAGGGTTAAACACTGAAAGACAGGGCCATGTGGATCATCGGTAGAGGGTGAGCATTAAGTTGTTGCCAGCAGAAGCTTGGAGGATTCCCCTCTCCAGAAAGGTGTTACAGGTAGACACAGAGTCAGGCCAGGTGTAGCTTCTAGGAAGAGAAAAGAGAGAGAACAAAGTTAAAAGCTGAAATAACAGCAAATAACACAAAATTGAAGAGTATTGTGAGAAAGTAGCGAAGAGGGTGAAAGTGGTCATTATGTCCTCCAGCAGCCTAAGCCTATAGCAGCATAACTACAGAGATAGCTCAGGATAACCTAAGCCACTCTAACTATAAGCTTTATCAAAAAGGAAAGTTTTAAGCCTAGCCTTAAAAGTAGACAGTTTGTCCATCTAGAGCCCACTGATGGCCATTGTTATACTAAAAACAACTCTCTCTATCAGATTGACCATAACCATTGGAAAAGAGAGGGGGTCATACAGGTAGCAGAAATGGAGGGTGTGTTTGCACCTCAACCATAACTGAGCCGGTTTAGGCTAAACCTGACTCCCCCTTACTCCATCCAACAAGGGGAGAAGAAGACGGAGGTAAAATAAGGGAGATAGCTCAGGATAACCTAAGCAACTCTAACTAAAAGCTTTATCAAAAAGGAAAGTTTGAAGCCTAGCCTTAAAGGTAGACAGGGTGTCTGCCTCAAGGACTAAAACTGGGAGCTGGTTCCACAGGAGGGGAGCCTGATAACTAAAGGATCTGCCTCCCATTCTACTTCTAGAGACTCTAGGAACCACCAGTAAACCTGCAGTCTGAGAACGAAGTGCTCTGTTAGAAACATATGGACCAATCAGATCTCTGATGTATGATGGAGCTAGATAATTAAGGGCTTTATATGTGAGGAGGAGAATTTTAAATTCTATTCTGGATTTAACAGGGAGCCAATGAAGGGAAGCTAAAGTAGGGGAAATATGATCTCTCTTTTTAATTTTCATCAGAACTCTTGCTGCGGCATTTTGAATCAGCTGACGGCTTTTAACTGCATTTTGTGGACATCCTGATAGTAAAGAATTACAATAGTCCAGCCTTGAAGTAACAAATGCATGGACTAGTTTTTCAGCATCAATCTTGGACAGGATATTTCTAATTTTGGCAATGTTCCGGAGGTGAAAGAAGGAAATCCTAGAAACCTGTTTAATATGGGTTTTAAATGACATGTCGTTGTTAAAAATAACACCAAGGTTTTTTACTTTATTATCGGAGGTCAATTTAATGCCATCCAGGTTAAGTGATTGACTAAGCAGTTTCTTTCTCAAAGACTCCGGTCCAAAGATGGCAACTTCTGTCTTGTCTGAATGTAGAAGCAGAAAATGTAAAGTCATCCAAGTTTTTATGTCTTCAAGACATGCTTGTAGTCTATCTAACTGGTTGGGCTCATCAGGATTTATGGATAAGTAAAGCTAAGTATCATCAGCATAACAGTGAAAGTTTATTCTATGCTGCCTGATAATTTTACCTATTGGAAGCATATATATAGTAAAGAGAATTGGCCCAAGTACTGAACCCTGTGGTACTCCAGAATTAACCCTGGAGTTTAAAGATGATTTATCATTTACATGAACAACCTGGAATCTGTCAGACAAATAAGATTTAAACCAGCATAGCGCTGTTCCCCTGATCCCTACAGCATATTCCAGCCTTTCTAAGAGAATATTATGATCGACTGGATCAAATGCAGCACTGAGATCTAACAGAACCAGTACAGACACAAGTACATTATCTGAGGCTAGAAGAATATCATTAGTGACTTTCAGCAGAGCTGTTTCAGTGCTATGATGAGCTCTCAAGCCTTACTGAAACTCTTCAAACAGGTCATTGTTGTGTAAATGCTCACACATTTGATTAGCAACTATTTTCTCAAGAATTTTAGATAAGAATGAAAGATTGCACATAGGTCTGTAATTTATTAATTCATCTCGATCAAGCGAAGGTTTCTTAAGTAAAGGTTTAATTACAGCTACCTTAAAAGCCTGGGGTACATATCCATTTACTAAAGATAGATTAATCATATCTAAAATTGGGCTGGTAATAGAGGGAACACTTCCTTAAATAATTTGGTTGGGATTGGGTCTAACATATAAGTTGAACAAGGAAACAGACCATGCCTATCTTAGCTGAATAAACAAAATGTACATAGTTGTATTTTACTCATTTATTAAGTGATTGTTTCCTTTGAACAATGACGTTACTTTTATGTTTCAAATTGCAAAAACGAAAGAAAAATGCACCTAGCAAGAGAACTGTACTTGGTGAACAAAAGGGCAAAAAGGCATTACCTTCATAATTTAGAAACTGTACCTGAATGGTTCACAGCCCTGGTCCTCAGGGACCCATTCCCTGCAAGTTTTAGATGTGTGTCTGCTCCACCACACCTGATTCAATTTCTGACATGACCTCCTATACAGGCATCAAGAATGGAGGGTCAAACTGGACAAAATTAATACAATAAAGTCATCATTAAATAAATAAATGTTGAGAGGGGTGGTAGGTTCTCTCCCTAGTTGTTTATTTATTGAATCATTTACTTTTGTAAAAGGAGTCAGGCTAATTTTGCGTTCCTGTTTTAGAAATTCATTCATTCATTCTTTTACTGTGATTTACCAAACTTTCCTGCTATCTTTGTTTGCTCTGCAGTTTTCCTGTTCCATATCAATTCAGCAATTAATAAAGAGCTTACTTTTACTTAATCTCTTTTCTAACACAGAACCAAATATTTAACATTTTTAGAGCCTCTTCGTATTCATGAATGCTGCATTGTGGTGTTTCAAAAGTTCCAGAATAATTTGACTTGGTTTTAATTTTTTGTTAGTAGTTAAAGTGAAGGACGAAGAGTAACAGTTTATAACTGATAAAAAATCAAAAACATTTGGCTGAAGCAGATAATGACACATTTTGTGATATTTAGAAAAAACGTTCTGCTCTGTCCATCCGACTAAAGTTGTTCTTAAACTCAGAGAAACTATGTTCACTGGGGCTCAAATAAATGTGCTTCTTTTCTAATCTATGTAAATTTTACTCTCTTACTCTCTCCCACATCTGAGGCTCCATTGTCATGATTTCTTACATTTCTAAAAAGAAAACTGCTATACAAATGATTTTCTTAGGTTTTAATGGAATGGTAACCCCCTAAAAACACATTTACTTATTTTAATTATGCTGTGAGCTATCCCAACATTTCATTAAAATATGTTCCTCCTTGCGTGAACCTTTTGACTAAAGTTTAGATATTTTTCACATTCTGATGCAGATCCAGCTAGATGCTTACAGAGAGGGCTTCTACTGTTTTCTATCACGGCCAGGCCATTTAACTTCAGCTGTAGCTCAGGTGAAAGTCCCTCATCATGACCCTGATGATGTTCATTAGTGAACCTCCACCTCATGCCTTGCTGGGTGAATAAGTTATTAGTGCTAGCTTACAATTAGTCCATTCTAAGCCAGCTCTCAGGTTTAACGTTAACTTCAGTCTGGGTGCTTCCACCTGTTCCTTGGCGCACACACCTACCAGGCTCCCACTCTCTGGTTGGCTCCGAAATGCTCTGAAATGAGGCGTCTCCCCTATTGTAGCCCTGTTTGATGCGCTCAGTGTAACTTTTCGGGTGATTAATGATCACCAACACAATAGTGATTAACACACCCTCCATTTCTGCTACCTGTATGACCCCTTCTTTTTTCCAATGGTTATAATCAGTCTGACAGAGAGAGGTATCCCAATCCTTGTGGTTTTTAGTATAACAATAGCCATCAGTGGGCTCTAGATGGACAAATTTTATCAGTTTATTATTTTACTTAGTGCCCCTACTCGTGGCCTGTTCTGGGGTCGCCGGGCTCTGGCACTCGGTGGTTTGGTCTGGCCTGGTTTGGTCTGGCCTCCCCGGCGGTCCCGCGCCATTCCGGACCCTTTGTGGGGTGCCTTGAGACGATATTGTTGTAAATAAGCTCTATATAAATAAATAAACTGAAACTGAAACTATCTCTATAGTTATGCTGCTATAGGCTTAGGCTGCTGGAGGACATAATGACCACTTTCACCCTCTTCGCTACATTCTCACACTACTCTCCAATTTTACATTGTTTGCTGTTATTTCAGTTTTTAACTTTATGTTCCCTCTCTTTTCTCTTCCTAGAAGCTACACCTGGCCTGACTCTGTGTCTACCTGTGACACCTTTCTGGAGAGGGGCATTGTCCAAGCTTCTGCTGGCAACAACTTAATGCTCACCTTCTACAGATGATCCACTTGGCCCTGTCTTCAGTGTTTAAGGGGGAGTCAGGTTTAGCCCTAAACCGGCTCAGTTATGGTTGAGGTGGCAAACACACCCTCCATTTCTGCTACCTGTATGACCCCTTCTCTTTTTCCAATGGTTATGGTCAATCTGATAGAGAGAGGTATCCCAATCGTTGTGGTTTTTAGTAAAAACAATGGCCATCGTGGGCTCTAGATGGACAAACTGTCTACTTTTAAGGCTAGGCTTAAAACTTTCCTTTTTGATAAAGCTTATAGTTAGAGTGGCTTAGGTTAATCCTGAGCTATCTCTGTAGTATGCTGCTATAGGCTTAGGCTGCTGGAGGACATAAGGGACCACTTTCACCCTCTTCGCTACTTTCTCACACTACTCTTCATTTTGTATTATTTGCTGTTATTTTCGCTTTTAACTTTGTTCTCTCTCTTTTTCTCTTCCTAAAGCTACACCTGGCCTGACTCTGTGTCTACCTGAAACACCTTTCTGGAGAGGGGCATCGTCCGAGCTTCTGCTGGCAACAACTTAATGCTCACCCTCTTACCGATGATCCACATGGCCCTGTCTTTCAGTGTTTAGCCCTTTTTCTCTCTCCTAGATATAGCTACTGACTGAGCTTTTGCTGTGACTAACTCTATGTGCTCTCTTCAGACCCTTAACCTTGAAAACTGGCTCAGAGTTTATCTGTTCTTTCTTTCTAGGTGAAACGACTAAGGAGCTACAACCCATTAACATTTACCTTTTCCTTCCGATAGAAAGTACTCTTGGATCAGTGCTTCTTTGTTCTCTTTGTGTCTCTGCTCTGTTCTATCTAACCCCCAGTCGGTTGTGGCAGATGGCCGCTCACACTGAGCCTGGTTCTGTTGGAGGTTTCTTCCTGTTAAAAGGGAGTCTTTGTTCTCTCTCTTTTCTCTTCCTAGAAGCTACACCTGGCCTGACTCTGTGTCTACCTGTAACACCTTTCTGGAGAGGGGAATCCTCCAAGCTTCTGCTGGCAACAACTGAATGCTCACCCTTTACCGATGATCCACATGGCCCTGTCTTTCAGTGTTTAACCCTTTCTCTCTCCTAGATATAGGAATTGACAGAGCTTTTACTGTAACTAATTACAGGGGTTGGACAATGAAACTGAAACACCTGGTTTTAGACCACAATAATTTATTAGTATGGTGTAGGGCCTCCTTTTGCGGCCAATACAGCGTCAATTCGTCTTGGAAATGACATATACAAGTCCTGCTTCTGCTGGCAACAACTTACTACTACAGATACTACACCCTCTACAGATGATCCACTTGGCCCTGTCTTTCAGGGTTTAACCCTTTCTCTCTCCTAGATATAGCAATTGACTGAGCTTTTACTGTTTATCTGTTCTTTCTTTCTAGATGAAACGACTAAAGGAGCTACATCCACTAACATTTACTTTTCTTTCCCATAGAAAGTACTCCTGGATCAGTGCTTCTGTGTTCTTTTTGTGTCTCTGCTCTGTTCTCTCAAACCCCCAGTCGGTCGTGGCAGATGGCCGCTCACACTGAGCCTGGTTCTGCTGGAGGTTTCTTCCTGTTGAAAGGGAGTGTCATAACCCCCCTATACCCCCCGCAAATTACACCCTTGAAGTGACCAGTCATTACCCCAATTTTTCAATTTTTTCCTGTTTCCATCCTAGGATTATTATTACTATTTTTCTCTCTGAAGTTTAAAGATTAGTCAGACAAACACTGAAGACAAATACTGAGACAGAAATTTAGACAAACACTTAAGACACACAACACATGGGGCACACAACAGCTTCGGCCTCCCATCTGGGAGGCAGAAGATTGGGCAGAATCACAGTTTCTATTTTCTTCCGTTCCCACCTCAAATAGAATTTAGATCCAATTTCACCTTAAGAAAATTAATAAGGAATTTAAGTTTTTACCCTCTGTAATTAAATCCCAGATAACTGTTTCAACTTGCGAGCATTCAAACACATATATTGAACATCGACATTAGACAAAAAACATATGAAAAACAAAACTTGGTGCACTCCAAAATGTTCACTAGTTGTCCTAACACAACTACGAATCAAAGCCCAAAACAAATAATGACCTCATAGTAAACAAAACACACCATTAAATTCATGAACTTTTCACTCAGATAGCCCATTCCTGTTACACCCTGTTCAAAAACACTTTTTCTCATCCTCCAACCCCAATCTTCCCAGTCATACTGTTTCGGAACCCCCAGGATCTTATGTCCTAAGTAATAATGTGTCAATGGACCCATTTGTCAGGCTGCTCCAAGCCACCTTTTCAGGCCTTGGAGAAAATTATATGTCTAGGATTATTGCTCACATCATCAGGTAATATAGTGGAACGGCTCTTTGTTAATCTTTCTAGATAAATCATTAACTCCTGAGTGTCGTGACCTGCAAAGCTTGAAAATAAACAATTTGATCACACAGCCATCCCAGTACAACAATCCAACAAGAACAAAAAATCACAAACTTCGGTAGTGACTTAAGCATTTTTCCTTTTTTTTCCCTTCTTCATGTCGCAACACATAATCATAATTGTACATTGTTAATTCCAGTATTACTACATGAAAAGTAGACAAGTATTAACGACTTTCAAGTTAGAATGTAGAATGCAGATATTTAGATGCTAACCCTAACCCTAAAGGAATCATTCTCATTAGAAAAGGACAAAGGCTATTATGTCTTGCAGTGGCATCTCCTTATCCTTTGGCGCCATCAAGTAGTAAAAGTTGAAAAATGAATTCATATTTAAGCCTGCCACAATTAACCTATTTATGCATAAATAAGTCTGTGCAATTGTTTATTATGCAATCAGTTAAATCAAATGTATCATTATGTGTACCTACCATTTTAGGTGAGAAACCAAGTCTTAAATATAAGACATTATTTTTAATCTGGTCAGAAGTCAGTGGTAGGTGTATTCTTTTTGAAGAGTTATTTTTTCTCCTATCTGTAAGTCTTAAAGGGGTTAAAGTTTAGCCAAGTTTAATCACTGTAATTATTTGATGTGAGGTTTCTTGAAAAACCCAACTTTTCCTGTTGCCTCAACATTTTCACTTTATCGTCCTGTACAATGTTTTTCCCTTCCATTTCATAGAAGACTAATGCTGCAAATTGTAGAGAACACAGATGTTATTTTATGGCCATACTAATCTTCACCCTCTGAATGCTTTATATCAAATTCAAATTCAGTTTTATTTATATAGCGCCAATTCACAACACATGTTGTCTCAAGGCACTTCACAAAAGTCAGGTACATATCTTAGTCTTTGTAGATTTATTTTTTGAGGTGTCCATATAGGACTCATCACTGTCTTATGTACAGGTCTTTGGACTGGTTATCAGAAGAAAACTTCATTGGTTTGTATTTACGTTTACGTGTATCTATTTCCTAATTTTTACCATACTTAAAACAACGCTTAATCCCATTTTGTTCAGAATGTAGCCTGAGAAATACTGATCAGTTATCTTTTTGTTTCCTGCAACAATAATTTAGGAAAGAAATTGGCACTTGCACTTCAGTTCAAAGTTCAGTTCATATCCAATGCATTGGAGTGCCCGCAATAAAACTACTTGTGACCTTCTTTGGGGGCTCTTTGTCATTTTTCTATAGACAGTGATGCTCTGAGACGGAAGCCTCAGTGCTGATCTCTGTAATCATTCCTCTGCCTAATTTAGATTAAATGTGCTAAAAGATAGAAACTGCTTGAGAGTAGTTCCTGTTAGAGAAAGTGTTAAATAGAGTGTGATCGCTTCTGGGGATCAAGGACTGGAGAGACTCTGAGGCGTCCAACCGCCAGCAGGGTGCGATACTCGGACAGCAGTTGGTTCTTATTTTTAAGAATGGGATAGCTACAGGTGTTGGACAATGAAACTGAAACACCTGTCATTTTAGTGTGGGAGGTTTCATGGCTAAATTGGACCAGCCTGGTAGCCAGTCTTCATTGATTGCACATTGCACCAGTAAGAGCAAAGTGTGAAGGTTCAATTAGCAGGGTAAGAACACAGTTTTGCTCAAAATATTGAAATGCACACGACATTATGGGTGACATACCAGAGTTCAAAAGAGGACAAATTGTTGGTGCACGTCTTGCTGGCACATCTGTGACCAAGACAGTGTGTCTTTGTGATGTATCAAGAGCCACGGTATCCAGGGTAATGTCAGCATACCACCAAGAAGGACGAACCACATCCAACAGGATTAACTGTGGACGCAAGAGGAAGCTGTCTGAAAGGGATGTTCGGGTGCTAACCCGGATTGTATCCAAAAACATAAAACCACGGCTGCCCAAATCACGGCAGAATTAAATGTGCACCTCAACTCTCCTGTTTCCACCAGAACTGTCTGTTGGGAGCTCCACAGGGTCAATATACACGGTCCGGCTGCTATAGCCAAAACCTTTGGTCACTCATGCAATGCCAAACGTCGGTTTCAATGGTGCAAGGAGCGCAAATCTTGGGCTGTGGACAATGTGAAACATGTATTGTTCTCTGATGAGTCCACCTTTACTGTTTTCCCCACATCCGGGAGAGTTACGGTGTGGAGAAGCTCCAAAAGAAGCGTACCACCCAGACTTTTGCATGCCCAGAGTGAAGCATGGGGGTGGATCAGTGATGGTTTGGGCTGCCATATCATGGCATTCCCTTGGCCCAAAAACTTGTGCTAGATGGGCGCGTCACTGCCAAGGACTACCGAACCCATTCTTGAGGACCATGTGCATCCAATGGTTCAAAACATGTATCCTGAAGGCGGTGCCGTGTATCAGGATGACAATGCACCAATACACACAGCAAGACTGGTGAAAGATTGGTTGATGAACATGAAAGTGAAGTTGAAACATCTCCCATGGCCTGCACAGTCACCAGATCTAAATATTGTTGAGCCACTTTCGGGTGTTTGGAGGAGAGAGTCAGGAAAACGTTTTCCTCCACCAGTATCATGTAGTGACCTGGCCACTATCCTGCAAGAAGAATGGCTTAAAACCCCTCTGACCACTGTGCAGGACTTGCTTATGTCATCCCAAAAGACGAATTGACGCTGTATGGCCGCAAAAGGAGGCCCTACACCATACTAATAATTATTGTGGTCTAAAAACCAGGTGTTTCAGTTTCATTGTCCAACCCCTGTAAGTACCCAACACAAAATGGCTGCCATGTAGTTGCCTCCTATGAAGATGGTCAAAGGGTTTGTGGAAGGGTCAGGTTTATGCTATAGAAATGAATGAAAACGAATGGAAGTCAATGCAGAGTCCTCAAAAAGATAGTAATCCATGAGTGTGTGTGTATGTGTGTGTGTGTGTGTCCAAGTGTGAGACATGGAGAGAATAGAGGCAGAAAACCTTTCTCTCTCCTAGAAATGGCAATTGACTGAGCTTTTACTGTGACTAACTCTACGTGTTCTCTTTCAGACTCTAACCTTGAAAACTGGCTCAGAGTTTATCTGTTCTTTCTTTCTAGGTGAAAAATTAAAGGAGCTACATCCATTAACATTTACTTTTCCTTCCCATAGAAAGGACTCCTGGTTCAGTGCTTCTTTTTTCTCTTTGTGTCTCTGCTCTGTTCTCTCTAACCCCCGGGCGGGGAGTGGCAGATGGCCGCTCACACTGAGCCTGGTTCTGCTGGAGGTTTCTTCCTGTTAAAAGGGAGTTTTTCCTTCCAGTGTGCCTACATGCATGCTCAGTATGAGGGATTGCTGCAAAGTCAACGCCGGTGACTGTCCACTGTCTCTACATGCTCATCCAGGAGGAGTGACTGCTGCAAGTCACTGACTGGATGCAATCTGCTGGGTTTCCTTAGATAGAAAAACTTTTTATTCAATTTGAATAAATAACAGAATCTGACTGCACTGTTCAATGATTAAGACTAATTGGATTGTATGTACCTGACTTTTGTGAAGTGCCTTGAGACGACATGTGTTGTGAATTGGCGCTTTATAAATAAACTGAATTGAATTGAATTGAATTTAAAAATATCCATACATAAATGTTGTGTATTGTCAGCATATATCCGCCAAATTTTTGATGACCCCCCATTTTTTCATTTTTTTTTTCTGCACTGCCTGAACACTTGGATTGCTCACTTCTTCTTGGGGGTGATCTCAACTTTTGACTAAATGATGAAATAGACAGGCTGAGCACAACAGGGACCCAGCGCAGTTGGCAATAAATAAATATAGTTCAACAGTACATGAGTGATTACGGACTTTGCGATGCATTGCAATCTATTCACCCTAACCGTAGGGAATATACGTTCTTCTCACATGTCCATCTCTTACTCCTGTCTGGATTATTTCTTAGTCAGCAGCTCATTGTTGACTGACATTTACGTAAGACACTGAGATACACCCTATAGCTGTCAGCAATTATGCTCCTGTATCTTTAACTCTGGTAAGTAAGAAAGAAAACCCACAAAGTAAAAGCTGGATATTTAATTCATCACTGCTTAAGGATGAAGATTTTATCAAATATTTTAAAGAACAGAGGGCTTCATATTTGGAGCATATTGACCTCCTGAGACATTAACATCTGTTCTCTGAGAGGCAGGAAAAGCATTGTTGAGAGGTAAAATAATCTCATTCTCGCATAAGACGAAAAAAGAAAAGAAACATATTCAGGAATTAAAGGAAACCATTAAATTTTAAAAGGTTCCCAGGAAAGGGAAATGCTGGACAAAAGTCATAAGGAAAAACAAGAATTTAAGGAAATTATTGACAAAAATAACAATTCTTATTACAAGGACTTGGAATAGCAAACTTTGAACATAGCAAAGGCTTTTTAGCTAACCAGCAAAAGTAACTGAATAAAAATACTATATTTGCTGTTACAGACTTGACTGGGAATCTAGTATATGATCCTGACAGACTACACAGCACTTTCAGAGTTTTTTACAAAGCTTTTGGTTGACCGGCCTCTTTTGGGAAGATTCACCACTGCTGCATGTTTTCTCCAGATGTGGATTATGGCTCTCAGTCTGCTTCGCTGGTGTCCCAAAATCTTGGTAATGGCTTTGTAACACTCTCCAGACTGATAGATGTCAAAAGATTATATTAGACCAATTTAGGATCAGATCACAAAAAATAACTTGAGGCTTTCAATCTATTAAAAGTAATTCAATTCAATTAAGTTTTATTTATACAGGGACAATTCACAACACATGACGTCTAAAGGCACTGTACGAAGTTAGTTAAGTCGAAACTTACAGATTTCAAGTTGGGTACATACATTCCAAATAATCCTAACTATCAAACAGTCCAGTCAGAGTCAGTTATTTATTCAAATTGATTAAATTTTTTTCTATCTAAGAGAACCCAGCAGATTGCAACGAGTCGGTGACATGCAGCATTCACTCCGATGAGCATGTAGTGACAGTGGGCAGTCGCTTGCATTGACTTTACAGCAATCCCTCATACTGAGCATGCATGTAGCGACAGTGGAATGAAAAACTCCCTTTTAACAGGAAGAAACTTCCAGCAATCCACCACTGCCTCAAAGTGAATGACAATAATTAACACATGGCTTTACATAAGAGCCACATTAATGCTATCAAACAGGCAAAACCAAGCTAAAGTTTACCACATAATGAATTAATTTTATTTATATTTATGTGTACTTTAAACTTTGAAACTTTTAAGCTAAAGTTTGCCTTTAGTTTGTGGTATACAACCAGTAAAATCTGGTTAGTGATTTTTGGTACAAAGCTAAAGGCAATGAGTTGGCGGGTGTATTTCCACTGTAAAAAAAAATCTAGATTTACAACAAATCTTCATATTTTGTTTGTACTAAATATACACAGAGTGGATTCTAAAATTTCTCACAATTTATCCGCAACGACAACAATTTAAACAATATTTAAATGTAATATCAGAAAGACATTTAACTCTACAATGCATTTTAGATTTCTAACATGATGTGTCTCTTACTGAGCATATAAAGCCACACCAGAAGATGGCATTTAAGAAAGCTTGCATACAGGCACAATTATTTCAAAATTTTCACAAAACAATTTTGGGGCTATGTAAAAATTTATAAAAATTACAAAAACTTAACAAGTATTTCCTAAACCTAGTCGATTAGAAAAGTCGATTAGAAAAGTGGGACCCAATACTGGTGATGGAGTGGAGGCCCGAGGAGATAAGGGAGTTGGAAGGAGCTAGGAAGCCAGATGGTGGCGATGGGGTGGAGGAAGGTCGAAGCTTGGCGGTAGAGCAGGGAGATCCATGGTTGGAGGTCCTTAAAAGCAAAGCCTTGAAGGGTGATTTGCTGAGGAGGAATGCAGACTTGATGCTGATTGGTTGGAGCGGAGACGCATCATGGAGTCATAGGACGGAGCCGGTGGTGGAGGTGAGTCTTCCAGATTGAATTTTCATCAAAACTCCATTACTGAAACGTTTCAAAAACCATAATATACTGGCAATGTTCTGTGAAGAAGTCAACTATAGTTGTTAAACTCCAACTGTTAAGCTTATGTCCTCACATCTTCATTGCTCTGAGAAGTTTTTTACTCGTGAAGATACATTTGTTTAAACATTTGAAAAACATCAAGATAGTTGCTGTTATAGTAAGAATTTTAGTATATACAACAGTCAGGTTGTGGCATTTAGAAATCTCAGTCTGAAATTTTCAATGATTTTTCATCACCTTATACAATAATGACTGGATTTTCAACATCAGCAATGCAATGTGATCAAAAAGTTGCTTTTTCAGTCAGAATTTATTAACCTCAAAACTTTTGCCTTCTTTATTTCTCTTTTGTCAAGGACTGAAACCGTTTCTCAGTTCAAATATCAGTTTCTCTCTTCATTATTCAAACAGTCTTCATTATTTAAACAGCAGTCTTGTCCCCTGTTGATGGACTAGGTGCACCTTGTTTATCATGTGCACGTGAGATCCAGTGGTAGCACTCAGTGGCATTCTTGTTTCGTGGCTTCACACCACAATGAGTGCAGTAGAAAATACCCAATGCCACCATCATAAAAATGAAGACGCAGATGGACACAGACAGGCCAACTAGCAGTCCGATGTTGCTCTGTTTAAGCTCCCTGTCTTCTTGGACAGAATCGATGTTGTCCCCACTTCCCCCATCCTCATCCAGCAATGGGGGGAGTGGCTTGGGTGTACTAAATTCTGTGGGAACAGCAGGGCCTTGAGAGTGTGTAATTTCCACATAATTGTTTTCCTCTTTTCCAGACTCTTGTCCTGGGAACTGGGAGTAGTCACGTGGAGAGTACTGTTCCTGCTCTATTTCCTTTATTATAGCTGAATCTGTATTTGGTACTATTGGATTTTCTAAACTATGAGTGGAAGTAGAAAACCCTGGCCACCAATTCCAAGCTCCCTCTGAGAATGTAGATGTGGAATGGAATGTTATAGTTGTTGTAGCATCCTGTTCATCTTCATACCAGTCTGACATGGTGCTTAAGATAGAGGTGGGAAAAAGTATAGTTTGGGTAGATAAAACATTTACTTCAAACTGAGATCTCTCCTCCTGCTCAAGGACATCTACTTTTTCCTTATCTTCCTCAGATCCTTGTGTCACAGAATTGTGGGAAGGTTTATCCTGCAAGGCACTGGTGACCCAGATTACATCAGGATTAGAGACTGTTGATGGATTGGCCAGCCAGTCCAAATGTTGGTCTGGATTTACTGGCCAGTGGTCGGTGCTTGGCTCTGGGTTCCAGGTATACATAACACGATCCCATCTAGGTTCAGGCTGGGGAGAGTGCAAAAGGGGAGGTGTGACAGATCTAGTCTGACCTTCTAATCTCTGACATGTGGAATGATCAGATGAAAGTTCATAGCCTTCCTTACAGATGCACTCAAAACCACCTACATAATTCACACACATATGCTCACAGATCCCAACAATCTGACACTCATCACTATCTTTGCATCGCCTGGGCTCTTCACTGTCAACTGAAAAACCCAGATGACAGTGGCAGGTATAGGAGCCTGGAATGTTTTCACAAGAATGGTCACATGAGTTATTTATGCACTCATCTATATCCTCACATACCCCCTTGTCATTGAGAAAATAACCTTCCCAGCACTGACATTTAAATGTCCCTGGCAAATTCTCACAGAGCTGTTGACAATTACCCAGAATACACTCATCTACATCTAGACAAATGTGATTATCTGGTGCAAGCATATATCCATCAGGGCAGGCACAGCGATAGCCATCTGAAAGAGGGAGGCACTCAAACTCACAGGGGTCCCCTTGACAAACATCAGGCTCACAAGTCTGTCCATCATATCTGAGATGAAAACCCTCAGCACAGTCACAGAAGATTTGACCACCAGCTTGTCTGCAGAAATGTTCACATCCACCATGATCCTGCTTACACAAATGGTGTGAAATAGAGGGAATTGAGCAAAATGGGGGTTCACGAGACCATGCTACTGACCCATTTTTTCTCAGGATACACAAAACCGGCTTGTTTTCATCGATATTTGAGTGGCAGGGTATACTGGCAATAGATCCAACTGGTACATGAGTTAGGATTGTGCTCAGAAGGTTAAAAGGTGTTGTATAAAGGATATTTCCTGAACCCTCACTCCCCAAGGCCGAACACATTCCTTTGTAAGCATAGTGGCAAAGATATCCATCGACAGGGACAGAGCATGAACCATCAATCCACATGAAGTTATCACTGTGTTCTTGAGTGCTATAGCCCATAGCCACACAGCGAGGTACCAAACACGTGCTAGGGGAGTCCTCTCTTTGCCAGTTAGTATACTCTGTGTCTTGATCACCAGTTGTCCAAGAGAAGCCTCTCAGTGGATGTGAGCTACACTGACGAGGTTGACGCTGCAAGCCAATCCATACACTGACCTCGGTGGGGGACCCCCGTAAGTCCAGGGTAGAGAAGAGTGTGGCTATAGCGCTTGCCTCCTCTTTGCGCTTGACAGTAGCCAAATTTCCACCTTTTTTTTTGCAGGACCTCCATGAGTCTAGAAAGATTTTACGTTCAAAGTAGATCACAATGCAGCCCTCTGAATTACAAAAAGCATCTCTTTCTTTTAGGTCCTGGCTTAGGACCGGAGAAAATCCAAACACAGAGCATACAATCAAAATAGTAGAACTGTTGAACAGAAACCCCATTATTTTTATCTTATGGATATCTGCTTCCAGTCTATCTCAGTCTCTGACTCTTGATTTTTTTCAGTCTGTAAATAGCCTGCACTCCTCGCTGCTTAAGCTTCACAGGCACTGAAATCATGCAAACTGTCCCACGATTCCAGAAAACATAAGGGAGGGCATAATGGGGAAGGGGTCTGGAACCTATTGAGACTGAGAGGCTGGGCAATAGAGGAGATAAATTTAGAAAGAAAATAGTTTGTTTATGAAAGAACTGCAAGTCGTGTGTGTGGGGGGTGGGGTGTGTATGTGAGTGAGTGTGTGTGTGGGGTTGTGACACACCGTGTGAATGCATGTCAGAATAGGGGGAGGAGCAGCAAACTGTGGAATTCTTTGTGTGTTATAGTGTATCAAATGGTTTTCATAATTTCTGTTTATGGAAACAGTTTGCTGCTAAACTATTTGCCTGTACAAGCACAACACACACACACACACACACACACAACACACACACACAACACACACAACAACACACACCTTCAAGTGAGACGTACAGTACTGTGACTATTTTAGAGCAGATGCTGCACCATAAACAGCTCATTATTTAAACTAGAACTGTGAAAAAATTGAAAAAGAGAGACGTTTCTGTGTTGGTACATGGCTATCCATCACATCACTGTGGCATACAGGATGCATACTAGATCCCAGCCCACATTTCTCTGCCAGCCTGTCCACGGTTCTCAGCAACATTCATGCTGTAAAGCTGAGCCTGGATAATTTGCAGCTTCGTAATCCATAAAAGTGGCTTTAGAGCTACTAGGGACTGTAGTCAAATGTATTCAAGTGGCCTAAATGGGCAATATCAAATTGTATCCGAAACTGCTTGCTAAGGATAAGCATTAATACAATAAAACCATTCCTGCTGGAAGTAATACACCCGAATATACAGATCCAAGGTCATTAATGTCAATGTTGCTTTGTTGTGTGTGTTTGCCAAATAAATGTCACGCTACGTAATTTTCTCGGATACCCTCTCTGATTTCGCCAGTGACACCATGTTGGGCCATCCAACTATGGCCACAGCTACCCTTCTTCCTTACTAAATGTAAGCCATAATCATCAAAATGACGAGAAATAAAGGCTTGAAATATTTCACTCTATATTATATGAGTTCACTTTCTAAAACAAGTGACAAAATATTATTTGGCATACTTTTTTGAAATTCTGATATTTTTATGCAACCACTCTGGTTTTAAACAGTTTGGAAAACCCCAGATGTTCCAGTTATAGCTTTGTAAGCGTCTGAGCAAAATGAAGGATTGGAGTTAAACTGACCCTCACCTGTGTATTTTGTCACAACAAAGGCAGTTCACACTGAAGTAGGTTCTGCTGGAAGTTTCCTTCTGTTGAAAGGAAGTTTTTTTTTTTTTCTGCTGTCACCACTTAATGCAGTCGCCTGGGTAGAAACATGGAAAAAGATGGCGACCTTGGCCTAGTTGGTAAGGGTTAGGGTCCTGTAACCGGCCGGTCATCTATAATCCATCCATGTGTCCTTGGTTAACACATTTCATCTGCCTTGCCCTGCTGATGGTGATCAGAGGGTTCGGTGGCACTGATTTTTTTTTTTTTTTTTTTTATTGTACCCTGTCCGGCAGAGTAGCACTCAGAATTGTTGTCTGAGTGCCAAGAAGAAGCCCAACAGATTTACTTTCACAAGTGGAGCATTAAAGCTAACGCTTTAATGCTTGATATTTATAAAAAGAAACTTTATTAGAAAATGCTTTGGGATTATTTCAATTGTTACGGACAGAAATGAAAAGTAAAAAAAAAAGTACGAAAGAGAGAGAGGTGGGGCAAAAATGAAAAAGGGAGCGAATGAAAAAAGAATAGAGGAGAGAATGAAGGATGAAAATATTACAAGATAACACCCTGCTTGCTTCTACACCTGAGAAACATATATAAACAGCATTGTTACCAAAAAGTGCACGGTAGTAATGAA